>CM038352.1:795000-932500 GCA_021464625.1 Proterorhinus semilunaris
TGACTGACACAGAACTGACCCATGACTGACCCAGGACTGACCCATGACTGACCCATGACTGACCCAGAACTGACCCATGACTGACCCAGGACTGACCCATGACTGACCCAGAACTGACCCATGACTGACCCAGGACTGACCCAGAACTGACCCATGACTGACCCATGACTGACACAGAACTGACCCAGGACTGACCCAGAACTGACCCAGGACTGACCCATGACTGACCCATTACTGACCCAGGACTGACCCATGACTGACCCATGACTGACACAGGACTGACCCAGGACTGACACAGAACTGACCCAGGACTGACCCATGACTGACACAGAACTGACCCAGGACTGGCCCAGGTCTGACCCATGACTGACACAGAACTGACCCAGGACTGACCCAGGACTGACCCATGACTGACCCATGACTGACCCAGGACTGACCCATGACTGACCCATGACTGACCCATGACTGACACAGGACTGACACAGGACTGACCCATGACTGACCCAGGACTGGCCCAGGTCTGACCCAGGACTGACCCAGAACTGACCCAGAACAAAATACTGTATGTGAAAAGAATTGGCAATAAAATGATGAAAAATGAAAAAAATACTATGACCCCTCCCTGACCCCTGACCCCTCTGTGACCCTCAGGTGGGGTTGGGGTTACCCGGTGTGGGGGGAGTGGCTCTTGGAGGAACTCACTCTCGATCGTCCGCCTTCGCTCAGAGCCACAGCAAATCAGACAAATTCAGCTTCATGAAGCACGACGTCAGCTGCTCCTACTACACGTGAGTACTGATAATACTACTGCTACTGCAAATACTGCACATACTACTGCAAATACTGCACATACTACTGCAAATACTGCATTTACAAGTATGGTGAATATGGGTAAAGTGGGACACTATTAAAATGGTAGAAAAGGTTCAATCATCAACTGGACTGGGTTTTGGTAAAGTTGAGGACGTTTTCCAGCTTTTCTGCTTCCGATACCGATACTGGGTTTAACAACTCACACAAAGTAAAGTAAAGTAATTTGATCCTTAGCTTTATTACACTTTATTTATTTCGTTACAAATGTGTTACATCAGTTATTCCTAAAGAGCATTTCATAAACACTTCTTTTATCAGGCTTCTTTCGGTGTTTCTGTTGCAGTTTCTGACCCAGCCTTGATTAGTTCTTGTTAGCATTAGCATGCTGGCGCTAGCGTTAGAATTCTGGAGCTAGCGTTAGCATGCTGGCGCTAGCGTTAGAATTCTGGAGCTAGCGTTAGCATGCTGGCACTAGCGTTAGCATGCTAGCATTAGAATTCTAGAGCTAGCGTTAGCATGCTGACGCTAGCGTTAGCATGCTAGCATTAGAATTCTAGAGCTAGCGTTAGCATGCTGACGCTAGCGTTAGAATTCTGAAGCTAGCGTTAGCATGCTAGCGTTAGAATTCTGAAGCTAGCGTTAGCATGCTAGCGTTAGAATTCTGGAGCTAGCGTTAGCATGCTGGTGCTAAAAGCATTCACGGAGGTTTGAAACTAACTCAGTGATTGAATTCTCCAGGTTCTTTCCTTCCTAACGACACGCAGCCCAAACCGGTATCGGATATTCGATATCGGATATTCGATATCAGTATCGGATATTCGATATCAGTATCGGCTATTCGATATCGGTATCGGATATTCGATATCGGTATCGGCTATTCGATATCAGTATCGGCTATTCGATATCGGTATCGGATATTCGATATCGGTATCGGATATTCGATATCGGTATCGGATATTCGATATCAGTATCGGATATTCGATATCAGTATCGGATATTCGATATCGGTATCGGAGATCGATCCCTAATTCTAACTGAGACCTGTGTCTGTCGGACATGTCCCAGTGTGGAATAACCAGGAGAACAAAGTGCCTTTATCTAGTTTTGTTTATAAGTGAGTGAGAAATAATATGAAGGACATGTGAGTCCTCACTGACCGCGGGTTTCTTTATGCTCCTCCCCCGTTTCTTTATGCTGCTCCCCCGTTTCTTTATGCTCCTCCCCCGTTTCTTTATGCTGCTCCCCCGTTTCTTTATGCTCCTCCCCCGTTTCTTTATGCTGCTCCCCCGTTTCTTTATGCTCCTCCCACGTTTCTTTATGCTCCCCCCGTTTATTTATGTTCCCCCACTGTTTATTTATGCTCCTCCCCTGTTTCTTTATGCTCCTCCCCTGTTTCTTTATGCTCCTCCCCTGTTCCTTTATGCTCCTCCCCTGTTCCTTTATGCTCCTCCCCTGTTCCTTTATGCTCCTCCCCTGTTCCTTTATGCTCCTCCCCTGTTCCTTTATGCTCCTCCCCTGTTCCTTTATGCTCCTCCCCTGTTCCTTTATGCTCCCCCGTTTCTTTATGCTGCTCCCCCGTTCCTTTATGCTCCTCCCCCGTTTCTTTATGCTCCTCCCCCGTTTCTTTATGCTCCCCCCGTTTATTTATGCTCCCCCCCTGTTTATTTATGCTCCTCCCCTGTTTCTTTATGCTCCTCCCCTGTTTCTTTATGCTCCTCCCCTGTTCCTTTATGCTCCTCCCCTGTTCCTTTATGCTCCTCCCCTGTTCCTTTATGCTCCTCCCCTGTTCCTTTATGCTCCCCCCCTGTTCCTTTATGCTCCTCCCCCGTTCCTTTATGCTCCTCCCCCGTTCCTTTATGCTCCCCCCCCGTTTCTTTATGCTCCCCCCGTTTCTTTATGCTCCTCCCCTGTTCCTTTATGCTCCTCCCCTGTTTCTTTATGCTCCTCCCCTGTTTCTTTATGCTCCTCCCCTGTTTCTTTATGCTCCTCCCCTGTTTCTTTATGCTCCTCCCCTGTTTCTTTATGCTCCTCCCCTGTTCCTTTATGCTCCTCCCCTGTTCCTTTATGCTCCTCCCCTGTTCCTTTATGCTCCTCCCCTGTTCCTTTATGCTCCTCCCCTGTTCCTTTATGCTCCTCCCCTGTTTCTTTATGCTCCTCCCCTGTTTCTTTATGCTCCTCCCCCGTGTCTTTATGCTCCTCCCCCGTTCCTTTATGCTCTCCCCCCGTTTCTTTATGCTCCTCCCCCGTTCCTTTATGCTCCTCCCCCGTTCCTTTATGCTCCTCCCCCGTTCCTTTATGCTCCTCCCCTGTTTCTTTATGCTCCTCCCCCGTTCCTTTATGCTCCTCCCCTGTTTCTTTATGCTCCTCCCCTGTTCCTTTATGCTCCTCCCCTGTTCCTTTATGCTCCTCCCCTGTTCCTTTATGCTCCTCCCCTGTTCCTTTATGCTCCTCCCCTGTTTCTTTATGCTCCTCCCCTGTTTCTTTATGCTCCTCCCCTGTTCCTTTATGCTCCTCCCCTGTTCCTTTATGCTCCTCCCCTGTTCCTTTATGCTCCTCCCCTGTTCCTTTATGCTCCTCCCCTGTTCCTTTATGCTCCTCCCCTGTTCCTTTATGCTCCTCCCCTGTTCCTTTATGCTCCTCCCCTGTTCCTTTATGCTCCTCCCCTGTTTCTTTATGCTCCTCCCCTGTTTCTTTATGCTCCTCCCCCGTTTCTTTATGCTCCTCCCCTGTTCCTTTATGCTCCTCCCCCGTTCCTTTATGCTCCTCCCCTGTTCCTTTATGCTCCTCCCCTGTTCCTTTATGCTCCTCCCCCGTTTCTTTATGCTCCTCCCCCGTTTCTTTATGCTGCTCCCCCGTTTCTTTATGCTCCTCCCACGTTTCTTTATGCTCCCCCCGTTTATTTATGTTCCCCCACTGTTTATTTATGCTCCTCCCCTGTTTCTTTATGCTCCTCCCCTGTTTCTTTATGCTCCTCCCCTGTTCCTTTATGCTCCTCCCCTGTTCCTTTATGCTCCTCCCCTGTTCCTTTATGCTCCTCCCCTGTTCCTTTATGCTCCTCCCCTGTTCCTTTATG
Organism: Proterorhinus semilunaris; assembly: GCA_021464625.1. Taxonomy (NCBI): domain Eukaryota; kingdom Metazoa; phylum Chordata; class Actinopteri; order Gobiiformes; family Gobiidae; genus Proterorhinus; species Proterorhinus semilunaris. The sequence continues at coordinate 798,887 of CM038352.1, forward strand.
CTCCTCCCCTGTTCCTTTATGCTCCTCCCCTGTTCCTTTATGCTCCCCCGTTTCTTTATGCTGCTCCCCCGTTCCTTTATGCTCCTCCCCCGTTTCTTTATGCTCCTCCCCCGTTTCTTTATGCTCCCCCCGTTTATTTATGCTCCCCCCCTGTTTATTTATGCTCCTCCCCTGTTTCTTTATGCTCCTCCCCTGTTTCTTTATGCTCCTCCCCTGTTCCTTTATGCTCCTCCCCTGTTCCTTTATGCTCCTCCCCTGTTCCTTTATGCTCCTCCCCTGTTCCTTTATGCTCCTCCCCTGTTCCTTTATGCTCCTCCCCCGTTCCTTTATGCTCCTCCCCCGTTCCTTTATGCTCCCCCCCCGTTTCTTTATGCTCCCCCCGTTTCTTTATGCTCCTCCCCTGTTCCTTTATGCTCCTCCCCTGTTTCTTTATGCTCCTCCCCTGTTTCTTTATGCTCCTCCCCTGTTTCTTTATGCTCCTCCCCTGTTTCTTTATGCTCCTCCCCTGTTTCTTTATGCTCCTCCCCTGTTCCTTTATGCTCCTCCCCTGTTCCTTTATGCTCCTCCCCTGTTCCTTTATGCTCCTCCCCTGTTCCTTTATGCTCCTCCCCTGTTCCTTTATGCTCCTCCCCTGTTTCTTTATGCTCCTCCCCTGTTTCTTTATGCTCCTCCCCCGTGTCTTTATGCTCCTCCCCCGTTCCTTTATGCTCTCCCCCCGTTTCTTTATGCTCCTCCCCCGTTCCTTTATGCTCCTCCCCCGTTCCTTTATGCTCCTCCCCCGTTCCTTTATGCTCCTCCCCCGTTTCTTTATGCTCCTCCCCCGTTCCTTTATGCTCCTCCCCCGTTTCTTTATGCTCCTCCCCTGTTCCTTTATGCTCCTCCCCTGTTCCTTTATGCTCCTCCCCTGTTCCTTTATGCTCCTCCCCTGTTTCTTTATGCTCCTCCCCTGTTTCTTTATGCTCCTCCCCTGTTCCTTTATGCTCCTCCCCTGTTCCTTTATGCTCCTCCCCTGTTCCTTTATGCTCCTCCCCTGTTCCTTTATGCTCCTCCCCTGTTCCTTTATGCTCCTCCCCTGTTCCTTTATGCTCCTCCCCTGTTCCTTTATGCTCCTCCCCTGTTTCTTTATGCTCCTCCCCTGTTTCTTTATGCTCCTCCCCCGTTTCTTTATGCTCCTCCCCTGTTCCTTTATGCTCCTCCCCTGTTCCTTTATGCTCCTCCCCTGTTCCTTTATGCTCCTCCCCTGTTTCTTTATGCTCCTCCCCCGTTTCTTTATGCTCCTCCCCTGTTCCTTTATGCTCCTCCCCTGTTCCTTTATGCTCCTCCCCTGTTCCTTTATGCTCCTCCCCTGTTTCTTTATGCTCCTCCCCTGTTTCTTTATGCTCCTCCCCTGTTCCTTTATGCTCCTCCCCTGTTCCTTTATGCTCCTCCCCTGTTCCTTTATGCTCCTCCCCTGTTCCTTTATGCTCCTCCCCTGTTCCTTTATGCTCCTCCCCTGTTCCTTTATGCTCCTCCCCTGTTTCTTTATGCTCCTCCCCTGTTTCTTTATGCTCCTCCCCTGTTCCTTTATGCTCCTCCCCTGTTCCTTTATGCTCCTCCCCTGTTCCTTTATGCTCCTCCCCTGTGTCTTTATGCTCCTCCCCTGTGTCTTTATGCTCCTCCCCTGTGTCTTTATGCTCCTCCCCTGTGTCTTTATGCTCCTCCCCTCAGGTTCCGCGTGAGCCCCCGGCCTCCTCTCTCCAAAGACTTCCTGGAGTCTTTGCAGAGCCTTCCCTCCACCGTCCACCACAAGAACAACTCTGCTTTTCAGCAGTTCATCTCCATTTACGGCACGCACTACATCCGCCGCGTAACGCTGGGCGGCCGCATGACCTCGCTGACCGCCGTGAGGACGTGCGAGGCCTCGATGAGCGGCCTCAACGCCCGCACCGTCCAGGACTGTCTCTCTGTGGAGGCCAGCGCCGTCATCAAAGGTGTCCAGGTCAGAGCAACTGACACTGAGGTCACACTGAGGTCACACTGAGGTCACACTGAGGTCACACTGAGGTCAGAGCCTCACACACTGAGGTCAGAGCCTCACACACTGAGGTCAGAGCCTCACACACTGCACTGAGGTCAGAGCCTCACACACTGCACTGAGGTCAGAGCCTCACACACTGAGGTCAGAGCCTCACACACTGAGGTCAGAGCCTCACACACTGCACTGAGGTCAGAGCCTCACACACTGCACTGAGGTCAGAGTCTCACATACTGCACTGAGGTCAGAGCCTCACACACTGAGGTCAGAGCCTCACACACTGCACTGAGGTCAGAGCCTCACACACTGCACTGAGGTCAGAGCCTCACACACTGCACTGAGGTCAGAGCCTCACACACTGCACTGAGGTCAGAGTCTCACATACTGCACTGAGGTCAGAGCCTCACACACTGAGGTCAGAGCCTGACACACTGAGGTCAGAGTCTCACACACTGCACTGAGGTCAGAGCCTCACACACTGAGGTCAGAGCCTCACACACTGAGGTCAGAGCCTGACACACTGAGGTCAGAGCCTCACACACTGAGGTCAGAGCCTCACACACTGAGGTCAGAGCCTCACACACTGAGGTCAGAGCCTGACACACTGAGGTCAGAGTCTCACACACTGAGGTCAGAGTCTCACACACTGAGGTCAGAGCCTCACACACTGAGGTCAGAGTCTCACACACTGAGGTCAGAGCCTCACACACTGCACTGAGGTCAGAGCCTCACACACTGCACTGAGGTCAGAGTCTCACATACTGCACTGAGGTCAGAGCCTCACACACTGCACTGAGGTCAGAGCCTCACACACTGAGGTCAGAGCCTCACACACTGAGGTCAGAGCCTCACACACTGAGGTCAGAGCCTCACACACTGAGGTCAGAGCCTCACACACTGAGGTCAGAGTCTCACACACTGAGGTCAGAGCCTCACACACTGCACTGAGGTCAGAGCCTCACACACTGCACCGAGGTCAGAGTCTCACACACTGCACTGAGGTCAGAGTCTCACACACTGCACTGAGGTCAGAGTCTCACATACTGCACTGAGGTCAGAGCCTCACACACTGAGGTCAGAGCCTCACACACTGAGGTCAGAGCCTCACACACTGAGGTCAGAGTCTCACATACTGCACTGAGGTCAGAGCCTCACACACTGCACCGAGGTCAGAGCCTCACACACTGCACCGAGGTCAGAGTCTCACACACTGCACCGAGGTCAGAGCCTCACACACTGCACCGAGGTCAGAGCCTCACACACTGCACCGAGGTCAGAGTCTCACACACTGCACCGAGGTCAGAGTCTCACACACTGCACTGAGGTCAGAGCCTCACACACTGCACTGAGGTCAGAGCCTCACACACTGCACTGAGGTCAGAGTCTCACATACTGCACTGAGGTCAGAGCCTCACACACTGAGGTCAGAGCCTCACACACTGAGGTCAGAGTCTCACACACTGAGGTCAGAGCCTGACACACTGAGGTCAGAGTCTCACACACTGAGGTCAGAGTCTCACACACTGAGGTCAGAGCCTGACACACTGAGGTCAGAGTCTCACATACTGCACTGAGGTCAGAGTCTCACACACTGAGGTCAGAGTCTCACACACTGAGGTCAGAGTCTCACACACTGAGGTCAGAGCCTGACACACTGAGGTCAGAGTCTCACATACTGCACTGAGGTCAGAGCCTCACACACTGCACTGAGGTCAGAGTCTCACATACTGCACTGAGGTCAGAGCCTCACACACTGAGGTCAGAGCCTCACACACTGAGGTCAGAGTCTCACACACTGAGGTCAGAGCCTCACACACTGAGGTCAGAGCCTCACACACTGAGGTCAGAGTCTCACACACTGCACTGAGGTCAGAGCCTGACACACTGAGGTCAGAGCCTCACACACTGAGGTCAGAGCCTCACACACTGAGGTCAGAGTCTCACACACTGCACTGAGGTCAGAGCCTGACACACTGCACTGAGGTCAGAGTCTCACACACTGCACTGAGGTCAGAGCCTCACACACTGAGGTCAGAGTCTCACACTCTGAGGTCAGAGCCTCACACACTGAGGTCAGAGCCTCACACACTGAGGTCAGAGCCTCACACACTGAGGTCAGAGCCTCACACACTGCACTGAGGTCAGAGCCTCACACACTGCACTGAGGTCAGAGCCTCACACACTGAGGTCAGAGCCTCACACACTGCACTGAGGTCACACTGAGGTCAGAGCCCCTGTCTGTCCCTGCAGGTGAGCGCGGCGGCCGGTTACTGTAAGGCTCAGTCTAAGAAGCTGAAGACGGGTCAGACCTTCAGCTCCACGTTCTCCGACCGCTCTGTGGACGTCCTGGGAGGAGACTCCAGCATCGGAGACGTGCTCTTCAACCCTCAGGGACACCAGGCCTACACCAGGTGGCTCCACTCCCTCAGCCGCCTCCCAGGGGTCACCAGCTACCAGCTCCGCCCCCTGCACCTGCTGGTGAGTCCCAGCTCCGCCCCCCCCTTTCCCCCAAATGTTTCTGTTTCTATTCAGCAGTGTTAATTTCGTCGACTAAAATATTTAGTCTTAAGTTTAGTCAAAGTGATTTTTTTGACGACTAAAATTGGACTAAAACTAAATTAAAACTTTTTCATGCGACTAAAACTACGACTAAAATGTCCAGATATTTTAGTCGACTAAAATGAGACTAAATAAAAATGAAAAGGAGAGACTAAAATCATCCAGACTTCTATTGACCGTCTGAAAGAGCCTCATATCATGTAAATCCACTGAGCTTTGTTCATGAGGAGCAGCTCCATGAAGCAGGACCTCCATTAAATATGATTATAATGAATATTATTAATACAAAGTCGACTAAATTGACTTGCAATTTTAGTCGACTAAAACTCGACTAAAATTCAATTACATTTTCGTCAAAAGACTAAAACTAAATTAAAATATGTTGTCAAAATTAACACTGCTATCCAGACATATTCCCGCGCCTCTTTCCACATTATTTCTCTGCTAATTTTTTCACATTTTCCCTATTCCTTTTTTTCCGCTTTTTAAAGTCACAGCACATGTGCAGGATCAACAATAACATTCAACGTGCGTATAGTCCAAAATGTTACATAGTGTGCCTTTAAAAAAATGTCCCACAGTTTAAAAAAATGATTCGCTTTTTTCACATTTTTTGTCCTGTAGGAGTTTCATAATAGTTTTTTTTTTTACCGGTTTTATGTAATTTTTTTTACACTTTTCTCTTTCACATTTAACAAAAATCTTTTTAAAAACGTTCCTATCACTTGTCCCGTAGGAGGAGTTCTAAGCTGCAGTTCCGCTCTTTAAAAAGTGTGTTCATGTGTAAGCTGCAGTTCCGTGTGTGTCCTGCAGGTGAAGGATAAAAGTGTGTTCATGTGTAAGCTGCAGTTCCGTGTGTGTCCTGCAGGTGAAGGATAAAAGTGTGTTCCTGTGTAAGCTGCAGTTCCGTGTGTGTCCTGCAGGTGAAGGATAAAAGTGTGTTCATGTGTAAGCTGCAGTTCCGTGTGTGTCCTGCAGGTGAAGGATAAAAGTGTGTTCATGTGTAAGCTGCAGTTCCGTGTGTGTCCTGCAGGTGAAGGATAAAAGTGTGTCATGTGTAAGCTGCAGTTCCGTGTGTGTCCTGCAGGTGAAGGATAAAAGTGTGTTCATGTGTAAGCTGCAGTTCCGTGTGTGTCCTGCAGGTGAAGGATAAAAGTGTGTCATGTGTAAGCTGCAGTTCCGTGTGTGTCCTGCAGGTGAAGGATAAAAGTGTGTTCATGTGTAAGCTGCAGTTCCGTGTGTGTCCTGCAGGTGAAGGATAAAAGTGTGTTCATGTGTAAGCTGCAGTTCCGTGTGTGTCCTGCAGGTGAAGGATAAAAGTGTGTTCCTGTGTAAGCTGCAGTTCCGTGTGTGTCCTGCAGGTGAAGGATAAAAGTGTGTTCATGTGTAAGCTGCAGTTCCGTGTGTGTCCTGCAGGTGAAGGATAAAAGTGTGTTCATGTGTAAGCTGCAGTTCCGTGTGTGTCCTGCAGGTGAAGGATAAAAGTGTGTTCATGTGTAAGCTGCAGTTCCGTGTGTGTCCTGCAGGTGAAGGATAAAAGTGTGTTCCTGTGTAAGCTGCAGTTCCGTGTGTGTCCTGCAGGTGAAGGATAAAAGTGTGTTCCTGTGTAAGCTGCAGTTCCGTGTGTGTCCTGCAGGTGAAGGATAAAAGTGTGTTCATGTGTAAGCTGCAGTTCCGTGTGTGTCCTGCAGGTGAAGGATAAAAGTGTGTTCCTGTGTAAGCTGCAGTTCCGTGTGTGTCCTGCAGGTGAAGGATAAAAGTGTGTTCATGTGTAAGCTGCAGTTCCGTGTGTGTCCTGCAGGTGAAGGATAAAAGTGTGTTCATGTGTAAGCTGCAGTTCCGTGTGTGTCCTGCAGGTGAAGGATAAAAGTGTGTTCCTGTGTAAGCTGCAGTTCCGTGTGTGTCCTGCAGGTGAAGGATAAAAGTGTGTCATGTGTAAGCTGCAGTTCCGTGTGTGTCCTGCAGGTGAAGGACAAAAGTGTGTTCCTGTGTAAGCTGCAGTTCCGTGTGTGTCCTGCAGGTGAAGGATAAAAGTGTGTTCCTGTGTAAGCTGCAGTTCCGTGTGTGTCCTGCAGGTGAAGGATAAAAGTGTGTTCCTGTGTAAGCTGCAGTTCCGTGTGTGTCCTGCAGGTGAAGGATAAAAGTGTGTTCATGTGTAAGCTGCAGTTCCGTGTGTGTCCTGCAGGTGAAGGATAAAAGTGTGTTCATGTGTAAGCTGCAGTTCCGCCTGTGTCCTGCAGGTGAAGGATAAAAGTGTGTTCCTGTGTAAGCTGCAGTTCCGTGTGTGTCCTGCAGGTGAAGGATAAAAGTGTGTTCCTGTGTAAGCTGCAGTTCCGTGTGTGTCCTGCAGGTGAAGGATAAAAGTGTGTTCATGTGTAAGCTGCAGTTCCGTGTGTGTCCTGCAGGTGAAGGATAAAAGTGTGGTAAATGGTAAATGGTCTCAACTTATATAGCGCTTTTCCACCTACATTAGGCACTCAAAGCGCTTTACAGCAGGAACCGCTCACCCATTCATACACCAATGTACGCAGACACTGGAGGCAAGGTGGGTGAAGTGTCTTGCCCAAGGACACAACGACAGCGTGCACCTTCAGGAGGCGGGATTCGAACCCATGACCTTCCGATCATGAGACGACCCGCCCTACCATCTGCGCCACCGTCGCCCCATTCCTGTGTAAGCTGCAGTTCCGTGTGTGTCCTGCAGGTGAAGGATAAAAGTGTGTTCCTGTGTAAGCTGCAGTTCCGTGTGTGTCCTGCAGGTGAAGGATAAAAGTGTGTTCCTGTGTAAGCTGCAGTTCCGTGTGTGTCCTGCAGGTGAAGGATAAAAGTGTGTTCCTGTGTAAGCTGCAGTTCCGTGTGTGTCCTGCAGGTGAAGGATAAAAGTGTGTTCCTGTGTAAGCTGCAGTTCCGTGTGTGTCCTGCAGGTGAAGGATAAAAGTGTGTTCCTGTGTAAGCTGCAGTTCCGTGTGTGTCCTGCAGGTGAAGGATAAAAGTGTGTTCCTGTGTAAGCTGCAGTTCCGTGTGTGTCCTGCAGGTGAAGGATAAAAGTGTGTTCCTGTGTAAGCTGCAGTTCCGTGTGTGTCCTGCAGGTGAAGGATAAAAGTGTGTTCCTGTGTAAGCTGCAGTTCCGTGTGTGTCCTGCAGGTGAAGGATAACCCTCAGCTGCGCTCCAGCCTCCGCGCCGCTGTCCGTGATTACATCGTGACGAACGCTGTGTCTCTGCGATGCCCCGCCCGCTGTGCCGTTGGCGCCCGCGGCTCCTCCTGCTCCTGCTCCTGCCACGGCCACCGCCTGGTCAACCCCGACTGCTGCCCCACGGCCAAGGGCGTGGCCAGGCTCAATGTCACCGTGGTGAAAGGGGAGGGGCTCTACGGCGACTACTGGCCCTCCAAGACCGACGGCTATGTGAAGGTGTCCCATCCGCACTCCGCGTTTTCCATTTCCATTCCTCCTCCTCTCAGATGTTTGGGATGTGTTCAGGTGCTCCTCCTCTCAGGTGTTTGGGATGTGTTCAGGTGCTCCTCCTCTCAGGTGTTCGGGATGTGTTCAGGTGCTCCTCCTCTCAGATGTTTGGGATGTGTTCAGGTGCTCCTCCTCTCAGGTGTTTGGGATGTGTTCAGGTGCTCCTCCTCTCAGATGTTTGGGATGTGTTCAGGTGCTCCTCCTCTCAGGTGTTTGGGATGTGTTCAGGTGCTCCTCCTCTCAGATGGTTCGGGATGTGTTCAGGTGCTCCTCCTCTCAGATGTTTGGGATGTGTTCAGGTGCTCCTCCTCTCAGATGGTTCGGGATGTGTTCAGGTGCTCCTCCTCCTCTCAGATGGTTTGGGATGTGCTCAGATCCTCCTCCTCCTCTCAGGTGTTTGGGATGTGTTCAGGTGCTCCTCCTCCTCTCAGATGGTTTGGGATGTGCTCAGATCCTCCTCCTCCTCTCAGGTGTTTGGGATGTGTTCAGATCCTCCTCCTCCTCTCAGATGTTTGGGATGTGCTCAGATCCTCCTCCTCCTCTCAGATGTTTGGGATGTGTTCAGGTGCTCCTCCTCTCAGATGGTTTGGGATGTGTTCAGGTGCTCCTCCTCTCAGGTGTTTGGGATGTGTTCAGGTGCTCCTCCTCCTCTCAGGTGTTTGGGATGTGTTCAGGTGCTCCTCCTCTCAGATGTTTGGGATGTGTTCAGGTGCTCCTCCTCCTCTCAGGTGTTTGGGATGTGTTCAGGTGCTCCTCCTCCTCTCAGATGTTTGGGATGTGTTCAGGTGCTCCTCCTCTCAGATGTTTGGGATGTGTTCAGGTGCTCCTCCTCCTCTCAGGTGTTTGGGATGTGTTCAGGTGCTCCTCCTCTCAGGTGTTTGGGATGTGTTCAGGTGCTCCTCCTCCTCTCAGGTGTTTGGGATGTGTTCAGGTGCTCCTCCTCTCAGATGTTTGGGATGTGTTCAGGTGCTCCTCCTCTCAGGTGTTTGGGATGTGTTCAGGTGCTCCTCCTCCTCTCAGATGTTTGGGATGTGTTCAGGTGCTCCTCCTCCTCTCAGATGTTTGGGATGTGTTCAGGTGCTCCTCCTCCTCTCAGGTGTTTGGGATGTGTTCAGGTGCTCCTCCTCTCAGATGTTTGGGATGTGTTCAGGTGCTCCTCCTCCTCTCAGTTGTTTGGGATGTGTTCAGGTGCTCCTCCTCCTCTCAGGTGTTTGGGATGTGTTCAGGTGCTCCTCCTCCTCTCAGGTGTTTGGGATGTGTTCAGGTGCTCCTCCTCTCAGATGTTTGGGATGTGTTCAGGTGCTCCTCCTCTCAGGTGTTTGGGATGTGTTCAGGTGCTCCTCCTCCTCTCAGATGGTTCGGGATGTGTTCAGGTGCTCCTCCTCTCAGATGTTTGGGATGTGTTCAGGTGCTCCTCCTCTCAGATGTTTGGGATGTGTTCAGGTCCTCCTCCTCTCAGGTGGTTTGGGATGTGTTCAGGTGCTCCTCCTCCTCTCAGATGGTTCGGGATGTGTTCAGGTGCTCCTCCTCTCAGATGTTTGGGATGTGTTCAGGTCCTCCTCCTCTCAGATGTTTGGGATGTGTTCAGGTGCTCCTCCTCCTCTCAGATGGTTCGGGATGTGTTCAGGTGCTCCTCCTCTGTGCCAGGTTTCTGACACAGATTAATGTCACATCAGGGCAATAACATGTAGCAGGTGCTTTAGCGCCCCCTGTTGGCAGTGGAGGCCTTGAGACTTTAATTCATTTTGTCTTTCTGTTAACCCTCTCTCTCCTCCCCCCTCTCTCTCTCTCCTCCCCCCTCTCTCTCTCTCCTCCCCCCTCTCTCTCTCTCCTCCCCCCTCTCTCTCTCTCCTCCCCCCCTCTCTCCCCTCCCCCTCTCTCTCTCTCCCCCCTCTCTCCCCTCCCCCTCTCTCTCTCTCCCCCCTCTCTCCCCTCCCCCTCTCTCTCTCCTCCCCCTCTCTCCCCTCCCCCTCTCTCTCTCCTCCCCCTCTCTCTCTCCCCCCTCTCTCTCCCCTCCCCCTCTCTCTCCCCCCCCCTCTCTCTCCCCTCCCCCTCTCTCTCTCCTCCCCCTCTCTCCCCTCCCCCTCTCTCTCTCCTCCCCCTCTCTCTCTCCCCCCTCTCTCTCCCCTCCCCCTCTCTCTCCCCCCCGCCTCTCGCTCTCTCTCTCTCCCCCCCCCCTCTCTCTCTCTCCTCCCCCCTCTCTCTCTCCTCCCCCCTCTCTCTCTCCCCCACCCCCCCTCTCTCTCTCCTCCCCCCTCTCTCTCTCCTCCCCCCTCTCTCTCTGCCCTCCCCTCCCCCTCTCTCTCCCCCCCCCTCTCTCTCTCCTCCCCCTCTCTCTCTCCCCCCTCTCTCCCCTCCCCTCCCCCCTCTCTCTCAAGGTGTTCTACGACAAACACAGCGCCACCTCTCGAATCATCTGGAACAACGACTTCCCCGTGTGGAACTTCCGGGTCCGAATGGAAACCGTGGTCCTGACATCGTCCAAGTGAGAGAATATTCTAACATTAACAGGGACTTTAGGGACAGCTCTACACACAGCCACAGCTGCCTTGGGGCAGACGCGCTCTCACACCAATATCAGCCACCGTTAACCCTCTAATGGGCAGTTAGACCCGACCCGTCTGCTTTAGGGTCACTGGGAATCTCTCCTCAGATCCAGGTGTTGACGCCGTTCGAGGGTTAAAGGACGAGATGTTTCTGCAGATCCAGAGTTGAATCCTTTTGTGTTTCCGTCTCAGGCCCGTGCGGATCGAGGTGTGGGACCGGGATAACGGCTGGGACGACGACCTCCTAGGGAAAGTTTCCATTATTCCCACCGTGGGAAAGACCCAGAAAAGCTTCAAGCTGAACCACGGCTCTGTGACCGTGCAGACCACCGTCGTGTGTGGACCCAGCCTGCAGGGGGAGCTGTGCGAGCAGTACAGGGCCTTGCCCATGGACTACAGTGGGGCTAATGTGGGGCTAATGTGGGGCTAATGTGCAGCTAATGTGGGGCTAATGTGCAGCTAGTGTGGGGCTAATGTGCGGCTAATGTGGGGCTAATGTGCAGCTAGTGTGGGGCTAATGTGCGGCTAATGTGGGGCTAATGCGCGGCTAAAGTGGGGCTAATGCAAGGCTAATGTGGAGCTAATGCGGGGCTAATGTGCGGCTAAAGTGGGGCTAATGCGGGGCTAATGTGCGGCTAAAGTGGGTCTAATGTGGGGCTAATGAAAGGCTAATGTGGAGCTAATGTGGAGCTAATGTGCGGCTAAAGGGGGGCTAATGCAAGGCTAATGTGCTGCTAATGCGGGGCTAATGTGCGGCTAATGTGGGGCTAATGTGCGGCTAATGTGGGGCTAATGCGCGGCTAAAGTGGGGCTAATGCAAGGCTAATGTGGAGCTAATGCGGGGCTAATGTGCGGCTAATGTGGGGATAATGTGGAGCTAGTGTGGGGCTAATGTGCGGCTAATGTGGAGCTAATGTGGGGCTAATGTGGGGCTAATGTGCGGCTAATGTGGGGCTAATGCAAGGCTAATGTGGAGCTAATGCGGGGCTAATGTGCGGCTAATGTGGGGATAATGTGGAGCTAGTGTGCGGCTAGTGTGGGGCTAATGTGCGGCTAATGTGGAGCTAATGTGGGGCTAATGTGGAGCTAATGTCGAGCTAATGTGGAGCTAATGTGCGGCTAATGCGGGGCTAATGCGAGGCTAATGCGGGGCTAATGCGAGGCTAATGCGGAGCTAATGTGGGGATAATGTGGGGCTAATGTGGGGATAATGTGGGGATAATGCTAGGCTAAACCTGGGACGGAGTCTCACAAATGTTCTGATCTGAGGAACATTGTATGTAATAATAATAATAAAAATAAATATAGCCTCAAAGCAGCGATTATTGGCCCTCGCCGACCGCCCTGCCCAATGCAAGGGGGCGCTCTGCACCCCGTTTCTCCCTCAATCTTAGATTAAGGAATTCTTACTACTGCTTTTTTTTCAGGGGTCTTGGTTTTTGGATGTAGAAATGCAATATTATGGAGATTACAGTGATCTTTTAACAGGGGGCGCTAACGCACCCTCTCGGTACATGACCTTAATTAAAACCGTGCTCTATTTTAATTGACCTGATACAGAGAAAAATGTGTATGAATTTGTATCATTCTGTATGTGCAAAGTGAAGCTTATTTCAGTTTGTTAAACTATTTATCAAATATAAGAATATCAAATATATAAATTGAATTTAGGGTTAAATCTGTAAAGGTAATCAAAGTACTTTGGACAACTTAAGATTCCACTTCTCTACATCATTTTCAAAAATATGATACAATACGATATACTTTATTAATCCCGAAGGAAATTCAGTTCATCAGCTGCACAAACAAGTCACACATAAAAACATCGGATTAAAATAGGACAATATTTAGGACAGTGCAGAGGATAAATATAAAAGTACTGTAAAGCCATCATTCCCATTTAGCCCCTCCCACCCACGGGTGTGTTCTAATCCTGATCGCTCTGGGCCGTCCTTTGAGCAGGAGAGCGAGAGCAGCCTCTCACTGAAGGAGCTCTTCTGCCTCATCACCAGCTCCTGCAGGGGGGGGGTCGCTGTGGTCTGTTACAGAGAGCAGCTTCTCCAGGGTTCTCTTCTCCCAGATTGACACTACAGAGTCCTGATCAGTCTGTCCAGTCTCTGAGTGTCCCTCTGCCTAATGTTCTCCCCCAACACACAACACCATCAAAAAGAGCACTCGCTACTACTGCCTGGTAGAACAGCTGGAGCACTTTCTTACAGATCTTAAAAGAGGCAAGCCTCCTCAGAAAGTAGAGTCTGCACTGCACTTTCTTGTAGAGCTGGTCAGTGTTCAGTGACCAGTCCAGCTTCTCATCCACCTGCAGCCCAAGATATTTATAGGAGGTCACCACCTCGATCTCCTCGCCATCGATGGTCACAGGCTGAGGAGATGGGCGGCACCTCCTAAAGTCCAGGACCATCTCCTTTGTCTTGGAGGTGTTCAGCTGCAGGTGGTTCAGGTGACTCCAGGTGGTGAAGTCCTTTACAAGGGACCGGTACTCCTGCTCGTCCCCCCCACGGATGCACCCGACGATGGCAGTGTCGTCCGAGAACTTCTGCACATGACACAGTTCAGTGCTGTGCCTGAAGTCTGCGGTGTACAGGGTGAAGAGGAGGGGCGCGAGAACCGTCCCCTGTGGAGCCCCGGTGCTGCTGGTCACGGAATCAGAGATGTTACTCCCCAACCGGACAAATTGAGGTCTGTCGGTGAGGTAATCCGTGATCCAGGACACGAGGAGTGGGGCATGTTGGTGAGCTTGTCTTTCAACAGGAGGGGCTGGAGAAATCAATAAAAACAATTCTCACAGAGCAACTCTCCTTATCGAGATGTGTGAGGACCTGGTGCAGGAGGTACAGCCCCGCGTCCTCCACCCCCACATTCTTGTTCTTTTATCCTATCTCTTCAGTCCTGCTTCAAACTCACTTCTTCAATATAAATATTGTTCAGACGTAAACTGTAAACAAAGGGCTGGATGTTTTATACGTCTGCTACAGGCTTTATCTAATTATATTGACGTGTCATGGGGTCACAAAGCAAAGACCTATAACCTGCTCTAACTGAAGCATTTAATGTGAACAATAAAAGTTTCTATTTTTCCTTCCAAGAAAGGTTTCTGTCTTTATGGGTAATGATCCTAGTTGTTATTATGTTTGAATATGTCTATGGATAAAACACAAATACATCTCAGCTCAAAGCCGGACCGTGGGACGTGTTTCTGCCTGATACTTGCTGTATTTTGTGAATGAATCCCAAACTGTGAGAGAAATGAGAAGAAAGAGGAGTTTCATCCTGCGCAGATGACGCGTGAAGGTGCGCGCAGCTCTTGCCGCGCGGCAGACACGCGGCAGACGCAGCAGCGGCAGAAGTATGTTGCTGAATGGCGGCGGGGGAAAGACCCCAGGATCCTCCGGTGTGGAAAAAGAGGGAAAATGAAATAACCTCCACAAACCGTCAGAGCTGCACGGTTCGCTTCACCGGGAGACAGCGGACAGCGGAGGGTAAGTGCGCCGCGGACAGAGCGCCTGGAGGCGGCCAGGGCAGCCACGGTACAGCGCTGTGTTCATCATCTTTGTGTAGCTCCAGGCGCTAGCTTTGTGCTAACCGAGCCCCTCACCGTAACACTACCTGAGCACCTTTATATTGTTCACCTGAGAAGCCCTCACCCCCACATAGCCCCACGGCCCCAGAGACACCCCTCTGTCCCCAAATCCTGTCCCCCAGCGCCGTGTCTCTGTCCGCGCTCCGCGTTAGCAGCGGCGGCTAACGCTAATGCTAACGGGCTGCGCTGCTTCACTGCTTCCTCCTGTTTGTTACTAACGCAGCAGTGTGGAAGGTTGACCACCATAAACGCCTCTGGCAGCGGGGTGTGGGGCAGCGGGGACCGGCTGGTTCTGCGGGAGACACGGGTGTAGCCGTTAGCACGTTAGCCCTAGCATTTGGGAAAATGGCTGTGACCAGAGCCACGGGAGATGAAATGGGGGCTCGGGTAGTGGGGCTGGTACCCGCGCTCTGAGACACACACACACGGGCAGTCTGTGAGAGCCCCGCGGCCCTGCCAGGCCCTGTCCGCTCCTGCCTCCGGGAGAGCCGCTGATGCGCAGCCGGAGGCGGCGCCTGGTCCTCGGCGTGGAGCAGGAGCTTTGTCCCACACACACGGACCAAGGTCAGGCCCTTGTGTCCATGATCCAGAAGCATCTCCTCCTGAGCCGTTTGGACCTCAGCAGCAGAGGAGGTCAAAGTACCGGAGTACTTTTACTTGAGTAAAAGTAATCTGGTCAAATATTACTCCAATGAAAGTAAAAGTTTGTTTGTTCCAGTAGTATGTTCCAGTAGTATGTTGTTCCAGTAGTATGTTCCAGTAGTATGTTCTTGTAGTTTGGTGTTCCAGTAGTATGTTGTTCCAGTAGTATGTGGTTCCAGTAGTATGTTCCAGTAGTATGTGGTTCCAGTAGTATGGTGTTCCTGTAGTTTGTTCCAGTAGTATGTTGTTCCTGTAGTATGTTGTTCCAGTAGTTTGTTGTTCCTGTAGTTTGTTGTTCCAGTAGTATGTTGTTCCTGTAGTTTGTTGTTCCTATAGTTTGTTGTTCCAGTAGTATGTTGTTCCTGTAGTTTGTTGTTCCTGTAGTATGTTGTTCCTGTAGTTTGTTGTTCCTGTAGTATGTTGTTCCAGTAGTTTGTTGTTCTTGTAGTATGTTGTTCCTGTAGTTTGTTGTTTCAGTAGTATGTTGTTCCTGTAGTTTGTTGTTCCTATAGTTTGTTGTTCCAGTAGTATGTTGTTCCTGTAGTTTGTTGTTCCTGTAGTATGTTGTTCCTGTAGTATGTTGTTCCTGTAGTATGTTGTTCCTGTAGTATGTTGTTCCTGTAGTTTGTTCCAGTAGTATGTTGTTCCAGTAGTTTGTTGTTCCTGTAGTTTGTTCCTGTAGTTTGTTGTTCCTGTAGTTTGTTCCTGTAGTTTGTTGTTCCAGTAGTTTGTTGTTCCTGTAGTTTGTTGTTCCTGTAGTTTTTTCCAGTAGTTTGTTGTTCCTGTAGTTTGTTGTTCCTGTAGTTTGTTGTTCCAGTAGTTTGTTGTTCCTGTAGTTTGTTGTTCCTGTAGTTTTTTCCAGTAGTATGTTGTTCCTGTAGTTTGTTCCTGTAGTTTGTTCCTGTAGTATGTTCCAGTAGTATGTTCCTGTAGTTTGTTCCTGTAGTTTGTTCCTGTAGTATGTTCCTGTAGTATGTTGTTCCTGTAGTTTGTTCCAGTAGTATGTTGTTCCTGTAGTTTGTTCCTGTAGTTTGTTGTTCCTGTAGTTTGTTCCTGTAGTTTGTTCCTGTAGTATGTTGTTCCAGTAGTATGTTGTTCCTGTAGTTTGTTCCTGTAGTTTGTTGTTCCTGTAGTTTGTTCCTGTAGTTTGTTCCAGTAGTTCGTTCCTGTAGTTTGTTCCTGTAGTTTGTTGTTCCAGTAGTATGTGGTTCCAGTAGTATGTTGTTCCAGTAGTATGTTGTTCCAGTAGTTTGTTGTTCCTGTAGTATGTGGTTCCAGTAGTATGTTGTTCCAGTAGTATGTTGTTCCTGTAGTATGTTCCAGTAGTATGTTGTTCCAGTAGTATGTTGTTCCTGTAGTATGTTGTTCCAGTAGTATGTTGTTCCTGTACTATGTTCCTGTAGTATGTTGTTCCTGTAGTTTGTTGTTCCAGTAGTATGTTGTTCCTGTAGTTTATTCCTGCAGTTTGTTCCAGTAGTTTGTTGTTCAAGTAGTATGTTGTTCCAGTAGTATGTTGTTCCAGTAGTATGTTGTTCCAGTAGTATGTTCCTGTAGTTTGTTGTTCAAGTAGTATGTTGTTCCAGTAGTATGTTGTTCCTGTAGTTTGTTCCAGTAGTTTGTTGTTCCAGTAGTTTGTTCCTGTAGTATGTTCCAGTAGTATGTTGTTCCTGTAGTATGTTCCTGTACTATGTTCCTGTAGTATGTTGTTCCAGTAGTTTGTTGTTCCAGTAGTATGTTGTTCCTGTAGTATGTTCCTGTAGTATGTTGTTCCTGTAGTATGTTGTTCCAGTAGTATGTTGTTCCAGTAGTATGTTGTTCCTGTAGTATGTTGTTCCAGTAGTATGTTGTTCCTGTACTATGTTCCTGTAGTATGTTGTTCCTGTAGTTTGTTCCAGTAGTATGTTCCTGTAGTATGTTGTTCCAGTAGTTTGTTCCTGTAGTATGTTGTTCCTGTAGTTTGTTCCTGTAGTATGTTCCAGTAGTATGTTCCTGTAGTTTGTTCCTGTAGTATGTTCCTGTAGTATGTTGTTCCAGTAGTTTGTTCCTGTAGTATGTTCCTGTAGTATGTTGTTCCAGTAGTATGTTCCTGTAGTATGTTGTTCCAGTAGTTTGTTGTTCCAGTAGTATGTTGTTCCTGTAGTATGTTCCTGTAGTATGTTGTTCCTGTAGTATGTTGTTCCAGTAGTATGTTGTTCCTGTACTATGTTCCTGTAGTTTGTTGTTCCAGTAGTTTGTTGTTCCAGTAGTATGTTGTTCCTGTAGTATGTTCCTGTAGTATGTTCCTGTAGTATGTTCTTGTAGTTTGGTGTTCCAGTAGTATGTTGTTCCAGTAGTATGTGGTTCCAGTAGTATGTTCCAGTAGTATGTGGTTCCAGTAGTATGGTGTTCCTGTAGTTTGTTCCAGTAGTATGTTGTTCCTGTAGTATGTTCCTGTAGTATGTTCTTGTAGTTTGGTGTTCCAGTAGTATGTTGTTCCTGTAGTTTGTTCCTGTAGTTTGTTGTTCCTGTAGTTTGTTCCTGTAGTTTGTTCCTGTAGTATGTTGTTCCAGTAGTTTGTTCCTGTAGTTTGTTGTTCCTGTAGTTTGTTCCTGTAGTTTGTTCCAGTAGTTCGTTCCTGTAGTTTGTTCCTGTAGTTTGTTGTTCCAGTAGTATGTGGTTCCAGTAGTATGTTCCTGTAGTATGTTGTTCCAGTAGTATGTTGTTCCAGTAGTATGTTGTTCCAGTAGTTTGTTGTTCCTGTAGTTTGTTGTTCCAGTAGTATGTTGTTCCTGTAGTTTGTTGTTCCTATAGTTTGTTGTTCCAGTAGTATGTTGTTCCTGTAGTTTGTTGTTCCTGTAGTATGTTGTTCCAGTAGTTTGTTGTTCTTGTAGTATGTTGTTCCTGTAGTTTGTTGTTCCAGTAGTATGTTGTTCCTGTAGTTTGTTGTTCCTATAGTTTGTTGTTCCAGTAGTATGTTGTTCCTGTAGTTTGTTGTTCCTGTAGTATGTTGTTCCAGTAGTTTGTTGTTCTTGTAGTATGTTGTTCCTGTAGTTTGTTGTTCCAGTAGTATGTTGTTCCTGTAGTTTGTTGTTCCTGTAGTATGTTGTTCCTGTAGTATGTTGTTCCTGTAGTATGTTGTTCCTGTAGTATGTTGTTCCTGTAGTATGTTGTTCCTGTAGTTTGTTCCAGTAGTATGTTGTTCCAGTAGTTTGTTGTTCCTGTAGTTTGTTGTTCCTGTAGTTTGTTCCTGTAGTTTGTTGTTCCAGTAGTTTGTTGTTCCTGTAGTTTGTTGTTCCTGTAGTTTTTTCCAGTAGTATGTTGTTCCTGTAGTTTGTTGTTCCAGTAGTGTGTTGTTCCTGTAGTTTGTTGTTCCTGTAGTTTTTTCCAGTAGTATGTTGTTCCTGTAGTTTGTTCCTGTAGTTTGTTCCTGTAGTATGTTCCAGTAGTATGTTCCTGTAGTTTGTTCCTGTAGTTTGTTCCTGTAGTATGTTCCTGTAGTATGTTGTTCCTGTAGTTTGTTCCAGTAGTATGTTGTTCCTGTAGTTTGTTCCTGTAGTTTGTTGTTCCTGTAGTTTGTTCCTGTAGTTTGTTCCTGTAGTTTGTTGTTCCTGTAGTTTGTTCCTGTAGTTTGTTCCTGTAGTTTGTTGTTCCAGTAGTTTGTTGTTCCTGTAGTTTGTTGTTCCTGTAGTTTTTTCCAGTAGTATGTTGTTCCTGTAGTTTGTTGTTCCAGTAGTGTGTTGTTCCTGTAGTTTGTTGTTCCTGTAGTTTTTTCCAGTAGTATGTTGTTCCTGTAGTTTGTTCCTGTAGTTTGTTCCTGTAGTATGTTCCAGTAGTATGTTCCTGTAGTTTGTTCCTGTAGTTTGTTCCTGTAGTATGTTCCTGTAGTATGTTGTTCCTGTAGTTTGTTCCAGTAGTATGTTGTTCCTGTAGTTTGTTCCTGTAGTTTGTTGTTCCTGTAGTTTGTTCCTGTAGTTTGTTCCTGTAGTATGTTGTTCCAGTAGTATGTTGTTCCTGTAGTTTGTTCCTGTAGTTTGTTGTTCCTGTAGTTTGTTCCTGTAGTTTGTTCCAGTAGTTCGTTCCTGTAGTTTGTTCCTGTAGTTTGTTGTTCCAGTAGTATGTGGTTCCAGTAGTATGTTGTTCCAGTAGTATGTTGTTCCTGTAGTATGTTCCAGTAGTTTGTTGTTCCAGTAGTTTGTTGTTCCTGTAGTATGTGGTTCCAGTAGTATGTTGTTCCAGTAGTATGTTGTTCCTGTAGTATGTTCCAGTAGTATGTTGTTCCAGTAGTATGTTGTTCCTGTAGTATGTTGTTCCAGTAGTATGTTGTTCCTGTACTATGTTCCTGTAGTATGTTGTTCCTGTAGTTTGTTGTTCCAGTAGTATGTTGTTCCTGTAGTTTATTCCTGCAGTTTGTTCCAGTAGTTTGTTGTTCAAGTAGTATGTTGTTCCAGTAGTATGTTGTTCCAGTAGTATGTTGTTCCAGTAGTATGTTCCTGTAGTTTGTTGTTCAAGTAGTATGTTGTTCCAGTAGTATGTTGTTCCTGTAGTTTGTTCCAGTAGTTTGTTGTTCCAGTAGTTTGTTCCTGTAGTATGTTCCAGTAGTATGTTGTTCCTGTAGTATGTTCCTGTAGTATGTTGTTCCAGTAGTTTGTTGTTCCAGTAGTATGTTGTTCCTGTAGTATGTTCCTGTAGTATGTTGTTCCTGTAGTATGTTGTTCCAGTAGTATGTTGTTCCAGTAGTATGTTGTTCCTGTAGTATGTTCCTGTAGTATGTTGTTCCTGTAGTATGTTGTTCCAGTAGTATGTTGTTCCTGTACTATGTTCCTGTAGTATGTTGTTCCTGTAGTTTGTTCCAGTAGTATGTTCCTGTAGTATGTTGTTCCAGTAGTTTGTTCCTGTAGTATGTTGTTCCTGTAGTTTGTTCCTGTAGTATGTTCCAGTAGTATGTTCCTGTAGTTTGTTCCTGTAGTATGTTCCTGTAGTATGTTGTTCCAGTAGTTTGTTCCTGTAGTATGTTCCTGTAGTATGTTGTTCCAGTAGTTTGTTGTTCCAGTAGTATGTTGTTCCTGTAGTATGTTCCTGTAGTATGTTGTTCCTGTAGTATGTTGTTCCTGTAGTATGTTGTTCCAGTAGTATGTTGTTCCTGTACTATGTTCCTGTAGTTTGTTGTTCCAGTAGTTTGTTGTTCCTGTAGTATGTTCCTGTAGTATGTTGTTCCTGTAGTATGTTGTTCCAGTAGTATGTTGTTCCTGTACTATGTTCCTGTAGTATGTTGTTCCTGTAGTTTGTTGTTCCAGTAGTATGTTGTTCCAGTAGTATGTTGTTCCTGTAGTATGTTCCTGTAGTATGTTGTTCCTGTAGTATGTGGTTCCAGTAGTATGTTGTTCCAGTAGTATGTTGTTCCTGTAGTATGTTCCAGTAGTATGTTGTTCCAGTAGTATGTTGTTCCTGTAGTATGTTGTTCCAGTAGTATGTTGTTCCTGTACTATGTTCCTGTAGTATGTTGTTCCTGTAGTTTGTTGTTCCAGTAGTATGTTGTTCCTGTAGTTTATTCCTGCAGTTTGTTCCAGTAGTTTGTTGTTCAAGTAGTATGTTGTTCCAGTAGTATGTTGTTCCAGTAGTATGTTGTTCCAGTAGTATGTTCCTGTAGTTTGTTGTTCAAGTAGTATGTTGTTCCAGTAGTATGTTGTTCCTGTAGTTTGTTCCAGTAGTTTGTTGTTCCAGTAGTTTGTTCCTGTAGTATGTTCCAGTAGTATGTTGTTCCTGTAGTATGTTCCTGTAGTATGTTGTTCCAGTAGTTTGTTGTTCCAGTAGTATGTTGTTCCTGTAGTATGTTCCTGTAGTATGTTGTTCCTGTAGTATGTTGTTCCAGTAGTATGTTGTTCCAGTAGTATGTTGTTCCTGTAGTATGTTCCTGTAGTATGTTGTTCCTGTAGTATGTTGTTCCAGTAGTATGTTGTTCCTGTACTATGTTCCTGTAGTATGTTGTTCCTGTAGTTTGTTCCAGTAGTATGTTCCTGTAGTATGTTGTTCCAGTAGTTTGTTCCTGTAGTATGTTGTTCCTGTAGTTTGTTCCTGTAGTATGTTCCAGTAGTATGTTCCTGTAGTTTGTTCCTGTAGTATGTTCCTGTAGTATGTTGTTCCAGTAGTTTGTTCCTGTAGTATGTTCCTGTAGTATGTTGTTCCAGTAGTTTGTTGTTCCAGTAGTATGTTGTTCCTGTAGTATGTTCCTGTAGTATGTTGTTCCTGTAGTATGTTGTTCCTGTAGTATGTTGTTCCAGTAGTATGTTGTTCCTGTACTATGTTCCTGTAGTTTGTTGTTCCAGTAGTTTGTTGTTCCTGTAGTATGTTCCTGTAGTATGTTGTTCCTGTAGTATGTTGTTCCAGTAGTATGTTGTTCCTGTACTATGTTCCTGTAGTATGTTGTTCCTGTAGTTTGTTGTTCCAGTAGTATGTTGTTCCAGTAGTATGTTGTTCCTGTAGTATGTTCCTGTAGTATGTTGTTCCTGTAGTATGTTGTTCCAGTAGTATGTTGTTCCTGTACTATGTTCCTGTAGTATGTTGTTCCTGTAGTTTGTTCCAGTAGTATGTTCCTGTAGTATGTTGTTCCAGTAGTTTGTTCCTGTAGTATGTTGTTCCTGTAGTTTGTTCCTGTAGTATGTTCCAGTAGTATGTTCCTGTAGTTTGTTCCTGTAGTATGTTCCTGTAGTATGTTGTTCCAGTAGTTTGTTCCTGTAGTATGTTCCTGTAGTATGTTGTTCCAGTAGTTTGTTGTTCCAGTAGTATGTTGTTCCAGTAGTATGTTGTTCCAGTAGTATGTTGTTCCAGTAGTATGTTGTTCCTGTAGTATGTTGTTCCTGTAGTATGTTGTTCCAGTAGTATGTTGTTCCAGTAGTATGTTCCTGTAGTATGTTGTTCCTGTAGTATGTTGTTCCAGTAGTTTGTTCCTGTAGTATGTTCCTGTAGTTTGTTCCTGTAGTTTGTTCCTGTAGTTTGTTGTTCCTGTAGTATGTTCGTTCCTGTAGTTTGTTCCTGTAGTTTGTTGTTCCTGTAGTATGTTCCTGTAGTTTGTTGTTCCTGTAGTATGTTCCAGTAGTATGTTCCTGTAGTTTGTTCCTGTAGTATGTTCCTGTAGTTTGTTGTTCCTGTAGTTTGTTGTTCCTGTAGTATGTTCCTGTAGTATGTTGTTCCAGTAGTATGTTCCTGTAGTTTGTTCCTGTAGTATGTTGTTCCAGTAGTTTGTTCCAGTAGTTTGTTGTTCCAGTAGTATGTTCGTTCCTGTAGTTTGTTCCAGTAGTTTGTTGTTCCTGTAGTATGTTCCTGTAGTATGTTGTTCCTGTAGTATGTTGTTCCAGTAGTTTGTTCCTGTAGTATGTTCCTGTAGTAGTTTGTTCCAGTAGTATGTTGTTCCTGTAGTTTGTTGTTCCTGTAGTTTGTTCCAGTAGTTTGTTGTTCCTGTAGTTTGTTCCTGTAGTTTGTTGTTCCTGTAGTTTGTTCCAGTAGTTTGTTCCAGTAGTATGTTGTTCCTGTAGTTTGTTCCAGTAGTTTGTTCCAGTAGTTTGTTGTTCCTGTAGTTTGTTCCAGTAGTTTGTTGTTCCAGTAGTTTGTTGTTCCAGTAGTTTGTTGTTCCTGTAGTTTGTTCCAGTAGTATGTTGTTCCAGTAGTATGTTGTTCCAGTAGTTTGTTCCTGTAGTATGTTCCTGTAGTTTGTTGTTCCAGTAGTTTGTTGTTCCTGTAGTTTGTTCCAGTAGTATGTTGTTCCAGTAGTTTGTTGTTCCTGTAGTTTGTTCCTGTAGTATGTTCCTGTAGTATGTTGTTCCAGTAGTATGTTGTTCCAGTAGTATGTTGTTCCTGTAGTATGTTGTTCCAGTAGTTTGTTCCTGTAGTATGTTCCTGTAGTTTGTTCCTGTAGTTTGTTCCTGTAGTATGTTCCTGTAGTTTGTTCCAGTAGTATGTTCCTGTAGTATGTTGTTCCTGTAGTATGTTGTTCCTGTAGTTTGTTGTTCCAGTAGTTTGTTCCTGTAGTTTGTTCCTGTAGTTTGTTCCTGTAGTATGTTCCAGTAGTATGTTCCTGTAGTATGTTGTTCCTGTAGTATGTTGTTCCAGTAGTATGTTGTTCCAGTAGTATGTTCCTGTAGTTTGTTGTTCCAGTAGTTTGTTCCTGTAGTTTGTTCCTGTAGTATGTTGTTCCTGTAGTATGTTCCTGTAGTATGTTGTTCCTGTAGTTTGTTGTTCCAGTAGTTTGTGGTTCCTGTAGTATGTTCCTGTAGTTTGTTCCTGTAGTTTGTTCCTGTAGTTTGTTCCAGTAAAGAGTTTATATTGTTTTAATATGATTATGATTTTGGGAGATAAAGGTCCTACAGCAGAAATGCCACATACAGTGAGGAACATAAGTATTTGAACACCCTGCTCATGGAGGGTCTGAGATCGTCCTCGTAGGTGCATGTCCACTGTGAGGGACATCATCTACAAAATAATCCAGAAATCAATGTATGATTTTGTAACTATTTATTTGTGTGATACAGCTGCAAATAAGTATTTGAACACCTGAGAACATCAATGTTAATATTTGGTACAGTACCCTTTGTTTGCAATTACAGAGGTCAAACGTTTCCTGTAGTTCTTCACCAGGTTTGCACACACTGCAGGAGGGGTTTTGGCCCACTCCTCCACACAGATCTTCTCTAGATCAGTCAGGTTTCTGGGCTGGAGTTTGAGCTCCCTCCAAAGATTCTCTATTGGGTTTAGGTCTGGAGAACCTTGATCTGCTTCTTACAGAGCCACTCCTTGGTTCTCCTGGCTGTGCTTCGGGTCATTGTCATGTTGGAAGACCTCGACCCATCTTCAATGCTCTAACTGAGGGAAGATCTGGCAATACATGGCCCCGGTCATCCTCTCCTTAATACAGTGCAGTCGCCCTGTCCCATGTGCAGACAAACACCCCCAAAGCCTGATGCTACCACCCCCATGCTTCACCGTAGGGATGGTGTTCTTGGGATGGTACTCATCATTCTTCTTCCTCCAAACACGTTTAGTGGAATTATCATCTGACCACATGACCTTCCCATGACTCCTCTGGATCATCCAAATGGTCCAAACTGAAGACGGGCCTTGACATGTGCTGGTTTAAGCAGGGGAACCTTCCGTGCCATGCATGATTTCAAACCATGACGTCTTAGTATTACCAACAGTAACCGTGGAAACGGTGGTCCAGCTCTTCTCAGGTCATTGACCAGCTCCCCCCGTGTAGTTCTGGGCTGATTTCTCACCTTTCTTAGGATCATGGAGACCACACGAGGTGAGATCTTGCATGGAGCCCCAGTCCGAGGGAGATGGACAGTCATGTTTAGCTTCTTCCATTTTCTAATGATTGCTCCAACAGTGGACCTTTCTTCACCAGCTGCTCGGCCATTTCCTCGTAGCCCTTTCCAACCTTGTGGAGGTGGACAAGTGTCTCTAGTGTCTTTGGACAGCTCTTTGGTCTGGGCCATGTTAGTAGTTGGGTTCTTACTGATTGTATGGGGTGGACAGGTGTCTTTATGCAGCGAACCACCTCAAACAGGAGCATCTACATGTAGGATCATAAATGGAGGTGGACATTTTGAAGGCACTCACAGGTCTTTGAGGGTCAGACGGGTGTTCAAATACTTATGTTCCTCACTGTACTTAAAGGCGTTTGAAAGGGTCGTGACGACACTCGACTGAATCCATGTTTCTTTTCTTTCCCACAGCGGCGCGTCTTTAAGCTTCACCGCTCTGACAAAATGGCGGCCGCGCCCTGAGCACCTTCCTCTGCGCTCTCGTGCCCGCCGTGGGCTATGGCCGTGCATGAGACGAGTCGCCCCGAGGCCCTGCCCTGTAGCCTCCTCCAGCACATGAACGACAGCGCCCCCTACCAGTGCCAACAGTGTGGTCGCCTCTTCAAGCACGCCGTCAACCTCGCCAACCACAAGAAGTCTCACGAGGTTGGCTCTTTCCAGTGTCCCGTTTGTACCCGCACGCTGCCCAACGCGGTGGCTTTGAAAAACCACTTACGTATCCATACTTTGTCTCCGAGTAGTGTCCCCGCCGACGAGGAGCCGGAGGAATTTGGCCACACCCACAGGAACAGCTCGCCGGAACCTGAAGACGCCTGGGACCGCCCCTTTAAGTGCGACCGCTGCGACCGCACGTACCGCCACCACGGCAGCCTCGCCATCCACAAGAAGTGCCACGAGGAGGGAGACTTCGAGTGCTCCGCCTGCCTCAAACACTTCGGGAACCTGGCGGCGCTGAACAGCCACGAGCGCTCGCACAAGCGGGCCACGCCCATGGGGCCGGGCGAGGACTCGTGTTTCTGCCACCTGTGCCAGGTCTCGCTGCCCAACAAAGCGGAGTATCAGGAGCACCTGCTGCTGCACAACGCGCCCCCTCTGCTGCGCGGCTTCCCCATGTCGCACAACCTGAGCGCCGTGCGCTCGCCGAGCTACACGCCCGCCCTGGGCGACCCGCTGCCCCCACTGCCCAAACCCGGGCCCTACGACCCCATCATGGGCCCCGCCAACGACATGTTCACCTGCGCCTACTGCGGCGCCGCGCAGCCCGACCTGGAGAGCCTCAAGGGGCACTACCTCACCCACGAGCCCCGCCCACATGAGCTCCGCCCACATGAGCCCCGCCCGCACGAGCTCCGCCCCCACGAGCCCCGCCCACACGAGCATCGGCCCCCCCTACAGGACGGCAGCTTAGTGGCCTCTCAGGGCTCCGTAGCGCCCCCTGGAGGCTCTCAGAGCTCTGGGACTGTGGCGCCCCCTGGTGGCTCTCACAGCTCTGTGCCTGTAGCGTCCCCTGGAGGCCGCGCGGGGCAGGGCGGCTCTCCGGATGACGGCGAGCGCAGGTTTAAGTGCGGAGAGTGCGGTAAGAGTTACCGTCACGCCGGCAGCTTAGTGAACCACAAACGCTGCCACCAAACCGGGCGCTACCAGTGCAGCGTGTGCGGGAAGGAGTACCCGCACCTGGCAGCGCTGCACAGCCACCTGCGCAGCCACAAGGGGCGCTCCGGAGGCCCGGCCCTGAGCGCCGAGGGCGGGGACTGGCTGTCGGAGCCGGTCATGGAGGCGCAGACTTACGGCCAGGAGGGCGGCGCTCTCGGGGGGAGCTTCGTTCAGGAGGCGCCGCACGCCGGGCCTTTAGACTCGCTGGACTTTCACGAACGTTTCGACGCCGCTCTCTCTCAGAGCCAGCGCCCGGGCGAGCGACACGTGTGCGGCGACTGCGGCGAGATGTACGCGGACGCCAGTGCGGTGAAGTCACACCTGTGTCCACGCCGACCGGCCTCCGAGCAAAACATGACCAACGGGTTCATAAACAACATGAACTACCACGGCTCAGCGCTGCCCCCTGCAGGCGGCCTGAAGGACAGCACTACCCCGCGCTTCAGCGGCGCCGTGAAGAGGCTGGGCCCCAGCGACAAAGACGAGGAAGACGAAGGAGAGATTTACCAGTGCTCCGTCTGCGGGAACCACTACGCCAGCCTGCGCGCTCTGCGCAGCCACCTGCGCAGCCACGCCAACAACCCCACAGCCTCCGCCCAGGGCCCCGCCCCCAGCGCCCAGGAGCAGGGCTGGAGGATGATCTGCTCCACCTGCGGGCAGAGCTTCAGCCGCAAACAGGACCTGCTGAACCACCAGCTGATCCACGGCCCGCAGCGCCCCCTGGAGGCCAAAGGCGAGCGCAGCGTGTGTGTTGACTGTGGGCTGTTCTTCTCTGACCGGCAGCTCCTGGTCACACACATGTGCTCCGGCAAAAACCTGAACGGCAAAGAGGGCGTCGGCCTGCAGCCGGAGGGGCGGCGCCCTCTGGTGGAGCACAGCGACAAACCGCACAAGTGTGACCAGTGTGGGCGGGGCTACCGACACCCCTGCTCCCTCCTCAACCACAAGAAGTCGCACAAGACGGGCGTGTTCCGCTGCCTCGTCTGCCAGAAGCGCTACTACAACCTGCTGGCCCTGAAGAACCACCAGCGCACGCACTTTGACCTCAAGAGGTACCGCCCCCTGTGTGCGTGTGTGTGCGTGTGTGTGTGTGTGTGTGTGTGTGTATATACACACATATATATATATATATATATATACACACATATATATATATATATATATATATGTGTGTATATATATATATATATATGTGTGTATATATATATATTAGTTTAACGATTGTTAGTCTCACATTTTTAGCTTAATTCAATTTATCAAAGCTGTAATATGGTTAATTACAAGGTTTCAACAAGCTAGCTAAGAGATTAGCATTAAATACAAAACCTCAAGTGTAAAATATATTAAATACATTTTTATATTTTTATACAAAAATAAAATAGATGATGATAAAAGAACTACTATGTGACCGAAGATGATTAACCCACACTTTTACTCCCCCCCCCCCCCCCCCCCCCCCCCGTCAGGCATAAGTGTGAGGAGTGTGGGAAAGCCTTTAAGATCCAGAAGCAGCTGATAAACCACCTGCGTCTGCACGAGGAGCACCGGGCGAAGGGCTTGGTTCGCTCGGGGTTCCCTCAGCCCGGCCCGTCGCAGCTGCAGACCCTGCGGGCGGACTCGTCTAAAGCCGCGGCGCCGTTGGGCTTTAAGAAGCCGTACTCGTCGGCCGGCACGTCGAGGCCGCAGAAGTTCGACGCGGTGGAGAGCAGCCGCAGACCGTTCTCCTGTGACGAGTGTGGGAAGACGTACCGCCACGCGGGCAGCCTCGCCAACCACAAGAACCTGCATAAGATCGGAGACTATCACTGCAACGTGTGCAACTCCACCTACCCCAACCGCCTGGCCATGAAGAACCACCTGCGGCTGCACTTCGCCCACAAGAAGCACAACTGCGGCGACTGCGGCAAAGGCTTCCGCACGCAGAGGCAGCTGGCCACGCACACCACGGGCGGCCTGTGCAAGGGCCCCCAGGGGCCCGGGCAGCAGATGGACTACGAGTGCGACGGTTGCTGCGAGGGCTTCGCCACCGCGGACGAGCTGTCGGCTCACGACTGCCCCGCCCAGCACCTCCCGTCCTCTTCCTCCGCCTCCTCTAACCCCCGCGAGGAGCGCCCCGCGGACACGGACTCTGATGAGCGCCCCTATGTGTGCGACCTGTGTAACTGCGCCTACAAACACGCCAGCTCGCTGCTCAACCACAAACACACGCACAAGACGGGGAACTTCCGCTGCAGCTTCTGCGATAAGCCCTACACCAACTACATGGCTCTGCGGAACCACATGCGCATCCACACGCAGCGCAAGAAGCACATCTGCCACGTGTGCGGCAAAGCCTTCCGCCTGGCACGCTTCCTCCGGAACCACCAGAGGGTCCACGAGGAGGGCGCCACGCCCTACGGCTGCCCCAGCTGCGGGAAGAGCTTCCAAGGCCGCTCGGCGCTGGCCAGGCACCGCTGCGGCGACGCGGTTCCTCAGCAGCAGCGTGGGAAGGAACCCGAGGAGTGCCGGTACACGTGAGTAACACGCTAACCTTCTCCCTGTGCCGACGCAACATAAATGTGGTTCTATTACAGGTATATGGTCTCCAATCCGGCGTCCCTGGGGCCGTACGCCGGACGCCATTCCGACTTCTCGGAAGTTTGGACAAATTGAATTAGACCAGATAAGTCACCCCCCTTTGTTTCCCGTTTCCCCGTCTGTTCTGTAGAACCCACTGAAACGCCTGTAGAACCCACTGTAGAACCGTCTAGAACCGACACTGTAGAACTGACTGTAGAACCGACTGAAACGCCTGTGGAACCGTCTGAACCGACTAGAACCGACACTGTAGAACCGACTGTAGAACCGACACTGTAGAACCGACTGAAACGCCTGTGGAACCGACTGTAGAACCGTCTGAAATGACTAGAACCGACACTGTAGAACTGACTGAACCCACTGAAACGCCTGTGGAACCGTCTGAAATTACTAGAACCGACACTGTAGAACCCACTAAAACGCCTGTGGAACCGACTGTAGAACAGTCTGAAACGACTAGAACCGACACTGTAGAACCGACTGAACCCACTGAAACGCCTGTGGAACCGTCTGAAATTACTAGAACCGACACTGTAGAACCCACTAAAACGCCTGTGGAACCGACTGTAGAACAGTCTGAAACGACTAGAACCGACACTGTAGAACCGACACTGTAGAACCGACTGAAACGACTGTAGAAACGACACTGTAGAACCGACTGAAACGACTGAAACGACTGTAGAACCGTCTGAAACGACTGTAGAACCGTCTGAAACGACTGTAGAACCGTCTGAAACGACTGTAGAACCGTCTGAAACGACTGTAGAACCGTCTGAAACGACTGTAGAACCGACTGAAACGACTGTAGAACCGTCTGAAACGACTGAACCGACTGAAACGACTGTAGAACCGACTGAAACGACTGAAACGACTGTAGAACCGTCTGAAACAACTGTAGAACCGTCTGAAACGACTGTAGAACCGACTGAAACGACTGTAGAACCGACTGAAACGACTGAAACGACTGAAACGACTGTAGAACCGACTGAAACGACTGTAGAACCGACTGAAACGACTGTAGAACCGACTGAAACGACTGTAGAACCGTCTGAACCGACTGAAACGACTGTAGAACCGACTGAAACGACTGTAGAACCGTCTGAAACGACTGAAACGACTGTAGAACCGTCTGAAACGACTGTAGAACCGACTGTAGAACCGTCTGAAACGACTGTAGAAGCGACTGAAACGACTGTAGAACCGTCTGAAACGACTGAACCGACTGTAGAACCGTCTGAACCGACTGTAGAACCGTCTGAAACGACTGAAACGACTGAAACGACTGAAACGACTGTAGAACCGTCTGAAACGACTGAACCGACTGTAGAACCGTCTGAACCGACTGTAGAACCGTCTGAAACGACTGTAGAACCGACTGAAACGACTGAAACGACTGTAGAACCGACTGAAACGACTGTAGAACCGACTGAAACGACTGTAGAACCGACTGAAACGACTGTAGAACCGACTGAAACGACTGAAACAACTGTAGAACCGACTGAAACGACTGTAGAACCGACTGAAACGACTGAAACGACTGTAGAACCGACTGAAACGACTGTAGAACCGTCTGAAACGACTGTAGAACCGTCTGAAACGACTGTAGAACCGACTGAAACGACTGTAGAACCGTCTGAAACGACTGTAGAACCGTCTGAAACGCCTGTAGAACCGACTGAAACGACTGTAGAACCGACAGTGTAGAACCGTCTGAAACGACTGTAGAACCGTCTGAAACGACTGTAGAACCGACTGTAGAACCGACTGTAGAACCGACTGTAGAACCGACTGAAACGACTGTAGAACCGACTGAAACGACTGTAGAACCGACTGTAGAACCGACTGAAACGACTGTAGAACCGACTGAAACGACTGAAACGACTGTAGAACCGTCTGAAACAACTGTAGAACCGTCTGAAACGACTGTAGAACCGACTGAAACGACTGTAGAACCGTCTGAAACGACTGAAACGACTGAAACGACTGTAGAACCGACTGAAACGACTGTAGAACCGTCTGAAACGACTGTAGAACCGACAGTGTAGAACCGTCTGAAACGACTGTAGAACCGTCTGAAACGACTGTAGAACCGACTGTAGAACCGACTGTAGAACCGACTGTAGAACCGACTGAAACGACTGTAGAACCGACTGAAACGACTGTAGAACCGACTGTAGAACCGACTGAAACGACTGTAGAACCGACTGAAACGACTGAAACGACTGTAGAACCGTCTGAAACAACTGTAGAACCGTCTGAAACGACTGTAGAACCGACTGAAACGACTGTAGAACCGTCTGAAACGACTGAAACGACTGTAGAACCGACTGAAACGACTGTAGAACCGTCTGAAATGACTGAAACGACTGTAGAACCGACTGAAACGACTGTAGAACCGTCTGAAACGACTGTAGAACCGTCTGAAACGACTGTAGAACCGACTGTAGAACCGTCTGAAACGACTGTAGAACCGACTGAAACGACTGTAGAACCGTCTGAACCGACTGAAACGACTGTAGAACCGTCTGAAACGACTGAACCGACTGTAAAACCGTCTGAAACGACTGTAGAACCGACTGAAACGACTGAAACGACTGTAGAACCGACTGAAACGACTTTAGAACCGACTGAAACGACTGTAGAACCGACTGAAACGACTGTAGAACCGACTGAAACGACTGAAACAACTGTAGAACCGTCTGAAACGACTGTAGAACCGACTGAAACGACTGAAACGACTGTAGAACCGACTGAAACGACTGTAGAACCGTCTGAAACGACTGTAGAACCGTCTGAAACGACTGTAGAACCGACTGAAACGACTGTAGAACCGTCTGAAACGACTGTAGAACCGTCTGAAACGACTGAAACGCCTGTAGAACTGACTGAAACGACTGTAGAACCGACTGAAACGACTGTAGAACCGACTGTAGAACCGACTGTAGAACCGACTGTAGAACCGTCTGAAACGACTGTAGAACCGACTGTAGAACCGACTGTAGAACCGACTGAAACGACTGTAGAACCGACTGAAACGACTGTAGAACCGACTGTAGAACCGTCTGAAACGACTGTAGAACAGTCTGAAACGACTGTAGAACCGACAGTGTAGAACCGTCTGAAACGACTGTAGAACCGACTGTAGAACCGACTGTAGAAACGACTGTAGAACCGACTGAAACGACTGTAGAACCGACTGAACCGACTGTAGAACCGTCTGAAACGACTGTAGAACCGTCTGAAACGACTGTAGAACCGACTGAAACGACTGTAGAACCATCTGAAACGACTGTAGAACCGACTGTAGAACCGACTGAACCGACTGAAACGACTGTAGAACCGTCTGAAACGACTGTAGAACCGTCTGAAACGACTGTAGAACCGACTGAAACGACTGTAGAACCGTCTGAAACGACTGTAGAACCGTCTGAAACGACTGTAGAACCATCTGAAACGACTGTAGAACCGTCTGAAATGACTGTAGAACCGTCTGAAACGACTGTAGAACCGTCTGAAACGACTGTAGAACCGACTGAACCGACTGTAGAACCGTCTGAAACGACTGTAGAACCATCTGAAACGACTGTAGAACCGACTGAACCGACTGAAACGACTGTAGAACCGACTGAACCGACTGAAACGACTGTAGAACCGTCTGAAACGACTGTAGAACCGTCTGAAACGACTGTAGAACCGTCGGAAACTACTGTAGAACCGTCGGAAACTACTGTAGAACCGAATGTAGAACCGTCTGAACCGACTGAACCGTCTGAACCGACTGTAGAACCAACTGAACCGACTGTAGAACCGACTGAACCGACTGTAGAACCGACTGAAACGACTGTAGAACCGACTGAAACGACTGTAGAACCGACTGAAACGACTGTAGAACCGACTGTAGAACCGACTGAAACGACTGTAGAACCGTCTGAAACGACTGTAGAACCGACTGAAACGACTGAAACGACTGTAGAACCGACTGAAACGACTGTAGAACCGACTGAAACGACTGTAGAACCGACTGAAACGACTGTAGAACCGACTGAAACGACTGAAACAACTGTAGAACCGACTGAAACGACTGTAGAACCGACTGAAACGACTGAAACGACTGTAGAACCGACTAAAACGACTGTAGAACCGTCTGAAACGACTGTAGAACCGACTGAAACGACTGTAGAACCGTCTGAAACGACTGTAGAACCGTCTGAACCGACTGAAACGCCTGTAGAACCGACTGAAACGACTGTAGAACCGACAGTGTAGAACCGTCTGAAACGACTGTAGAACCGTCTGAAACGACTGTAGAACCGACTGTAGAACCGACTGTAGAACCGACTGTAGAACCGACTGTAGAACCGACTGAAACGACTGTAGAACCGACTGAAACGACTGTAGAACCGACTGAACCGACTGTAGAACCGACTGAAACGACTGTAGAACCGACTGAAACGACTGAAACGACTGTAGAACCGTCTGAAACAACTGTAGAACCGTCTGAAACGACTGTAGAACCGACTGAAACGACTGTAGAACCGACTGAAACGACTGTAGAACCGTCTGAAACGACTGAAACGACTGTAGAACCGTCTGAAACGACTGTAGAACCGACTGTAGAACCGTCTGAAACGACTGTAGAACCGACTGAAACGACTGTAGAACCGTCTGAACCGACTGAAACGACTGTAGAACCGTCTGAAACGACTGTAGAACCGTCTGAAACGACTGTAGAACCGACTGAAACGACTGTAGAACCGACTGAAACGACTGAAACGACTGTAGAACCGTCTGAAACGACTGAAACGACTGTAGAACCGACTGAAACGACTGTAGAACAGTCTGAAACGACTGTAGAACCGACAGTGTAGAACCGTCTGAAACGACTGTAGAACCGACTGTAGAACCGACTGTAGAAACGACTGTAGAACCGACTGAAACGACTGTAGAACCGACTGAACCGACTGTAGAACCGTCTGAAACGACTGTAGAACCGTCTGAAACGACTGTAGAACCGACTGAAACGACTGTAGAACCGACTGAAACGACTGTAGAACCATCTGAAACGACTGTAGAACCGACTGTAGAACCGACTGAACCGACTGAAACGACTGTAGAACCGTCTGAAACGACTGTAGAACCGTCTGAAACGACTGTAGAACCGACTGAACCGACTGAAACGACTGTAGAACCGTCTGAAACGACTGTAGAACCGTCTGAAACGACTGTAGAACCATCTGAAACGACTGTAGAACCGTCTGAAATGACTGTAGAACCGTCTGAAACGACTGTAGAACCGTCTGAAACGACTGTAGAACCGACTGAACCGACTGTAGAACCGTCTGAAACGACTGTAGAACCATCTGAAACGACTGTAGAACCGACTGAACCGACTGAAACGACTGTAGAACCGACTGAACCGACTGAAACGACTGTAGAACCGTCTGAAACGACTGTAGAACCGTCTGAAACGACTGTAGAACCGTCGGAAACTACTGTAGAACCGTCGGAAACTACTGTAGAACCGAATGTAGAACCGTCTGAACCGACTGAACCGTCTGAACCGACTGTAGAACCAACTGAACCGACTGTAGAACCGACTGAACCGACTGTAGAACCGACTGAAACGACTGTAGAACCGACTGAAACGACTGTAGAACCGACTGAAACGACTGTAGAACCGACTGTAGAACCGACTGAAACGACTGTAGAACCGACTGAAACGACTGAAACGACTGTAGAACCGACTGAAACGACTGTAGAACCGACTGAAACGACTGTAGAACCGACTGAAACGACTGAAACAACTGTAGAACCGACTGAAACGACTGTAGAACCGACTGAAACGACTGAAACGACTGTAGAACCGACTGAAACGACTGTAGAACCGTCTGAAACGACTGTAGAACCGTCTGAAACGACTGTAGAACCGACTGAAACGACTGTAGAACCGTCTGAAACGACTGTAGAACCGTCTGAACCGACTGAAACGCCTGTAGAACCGACTGAAACGACTGTAGAACCGACAGTGTAGAACCGTCTGAAACGACTGTAGAACCGTCTGAAACGACTGTAGAACCGACTGTAGAACCGACTGTAGAACCGACTGTAGAACCGACTGTAGAACCGACTGAAACGACTGTAGAACCGACTGAAACGACTGTAGAACCGACTGAACCGACTGTAGAACCGACTGAAACGACTGTAGAACCGACTGAAACGACTGAAACGACTGTAGAACCGTCTGAAACAACTGTAGAACCGTCTGAAACGACTGTAGAACCGACTGAAACGACTGAAACGACTGTAGAACCGACTGAAACGACTGTAGAACCGTCTGAAACGACTGAAACGACTGTAGAACCGTCTGAAACGACTGTAGAACCGACTGTAGAACCGTCTGAAACGACTGTAGAACCGACTGAAACGACTGTAGAACCGTCTGAACCGACTGAAACGACTGTAGAACCGTCTGAAACGACTGTAGAACCGTCTGAAACGACTGTAGAACCGACTGAAACGACTGTAGAACCGACTGAAACGACTGAAACAACTGTAGAACCGTCTGAAACGACTGTAGAACCGTCTGAAACGACTGAAACGACTGTAGAACCGACTGAAACGACTGTAGAACCGTCTGAAACGACTGAAACGACTGTAGAACCGTCTGAAACGACTGTAGAACCGACTGTAGAACCGTCTGAAACGACTGTAGAACCGACTGAAACGACTGTAGAACCGTCTGAACCGACTGAAACGACTGTAGAACCGTCTGAAACGACTGAACCGACTGTAGAACCGTCTGAAACGACTGTAGAACCGACTGAAACGACTGAAACGACTGTAGAACCGACTGAAACGACTTTAGAACCGACTGAAACGACTTTAGAACCGACTGAAACGACTGTAGAACCGACTGAAACGACTGTAGAACCGACTGAAACAACTGAAACAACTGTAGAACCGTCTGAAACGACTGTAGAACCGACTGAAACGACTGAAACGACTGTAGAACCGACTGAAACGACTGTAGAACCGTCTGAAACGACTGTAGAACCGTCTGAAACGACTGTAGAACCGACTGAAACGACTGTAGAACCGTCTGAAACGACTGTAGAACCGTCTGAAACGACTGAAACGCCTGTAGAACTGACTGAAACGACTGTAGAACCGACTGAAACGACTGTAGAACCGACTGTAGAACCGTCTGAAACGACTGTAGAACCGACTGTAGAACCGACTGTAGAACCGACTGTAGAACCGACTGAAACAACTGTAGAACCGACTGAAACGACTGTAGAACCGACTGAACCGACTGTAGAACCGTCTGAAACGACTGTAGAACAGTCTGAAACGACTGTAGAACCGACAGTGTAGAACCGTCTGAAACGACTGTAGAACCATCTGAAACGACTGTAGAACCGACTGTAGAACCGACTGAACCGACTGAAACGACTGTAGAACCGTCTGAAACGACTGTAGAACCGACTGAAACGACTGTAGAACCGTCTGAAACGACTGTAGAACCGTCTGAAACGACTGTAGAACCATCTGAAACGACTGTAGAACCGTCTGAAATGACTGTAGAACCGTCTGAAACGACTGTAGAACCGTCTGAAACGACTGTAGAACCGACTGAACCGACTGTAGAACCGTCTGAAACGACTGTAGAACCATCTGAAACGACTGTAGAACCGACTGTAGAACCGACTGAACCGACTGAAACGACTGTAGAACCGACTGAACCGACTGAAACGACTGTAGAACCGTCTGAAACGACTGTAGAACCGTCTGAAACGACTGTAGAACCGTCGGAAACTACTGTAGAACCGTCGGAAACTACTGTAGAACCGAATGTAGAACTGTCTGAACCGACTGAACCGTCTGAACCGACTGTAGAACCAACTGAACCGACTGTAGAACCGACTGAACCGACTGTAGAACCGACTGAACCGACTGAAACGACTGTAGAACCGACTGAAACGACTGTAGAACCGACTGAAACGACTGTAGAACCGACTGTAGAACCGACTGAAACGACTGTAGAACCGTCTGAAACGACTGTAGAACCGACTGAACCGACTGAAACGACTGTAGAACCGACTGAAACGACTGTAGAACCATCTGAAACGACTGTAGAACCGACTGTAGAACCGACTGAAACGACTGTAGAACCGTCTGAAACGACTGTAGAACCGTCTGAAACGACTGTAGAACCGTCTGAAACGACTGTAGAACCGACTGAAACGACTGTAGAACCGACTGAACCGACTGAAACGACTGTAGAACCGTCTGAAACGACTGTAGAACCGTCTGAAACGACTGTAGAACCGTCTGAAACTACTGTAGAACCGACTGTAGAACCGACTGAACCGACTGTAGAACCGACTGTAGAACCGACTGTAGAACCGACTGAACCGACTGTAGAACCGACTGAACCGACTGAAACGACTGTAGAACCGACTGAAACGACTGTAGAACCGACTGAACCGACTGTAGAACCATCTGAAACGACTGTTGAACCGACTGAAACGACTGTAGAACCGACTGAACCGACTGAAACGACTGTAGAACCGACTGAAACGACTGTAGAACCGACTGAAACGACTGTAGAACCGTCTGAAACGACTGTAGAACCGTCTGAAATGACTGTTGAACCGACTGAAACGACTGTTGAAACGACTGTTGAAACGACTGAAACGACTGTAGAACCGACTGAAACGACTGTAAAACCGACTGAAACGACTGTAGAACCGACTGAAACGACTGTAAAACCGACTGAAACGACTGTAGAACCGTCTGAAACGACTGTAGAACCGACTGTAGAACCGTCTGAAACGACTGTAGAACCGACTGAAACGACTGTTGAACCAACTGAAACGACTGTAGAACCGACTGAACCGACTGAAACGACTGTTGAAACGACTTTTGAACCGACTGAAACGACTGTAGAACCGACTGAAACGACTGTAGAACCGACTGAAACGACTGAAACGACTGTAGAACCGACTGAAACGACTGTAGAACCGTCTGAAACGACTGTAGAACCGCCTGAAACGACTGTAGAACCGTCTGAAACGACTGTAGAACCGTCTGAAACTACTGTAGAACCGACTGTAGAACCGACTGAACCGACTGTAGAACCGACTGAACAGACTGTAGAACCGACTGAACAGACTGTAGAACCGACT
This sequence comes from Proterorhinus semilunaris, assembly GCA_021464625.1. Lineage (NCBI taxonomy): Eukaryota > Metazoa > Chordata > Actinopteri > Gobiiformes > Gobiidae > Proterorhinus > Proterorhinus semilunaris. The sequence continues at coordinate 836,422 of CM038352.1, forward strand.
GAACAGACTGTAGAACCGACTGAACAGACTGTAGAACCGACTGAACAGACTGTAGAACCGACTGAACAGACTGTAGAAACGACTGTAGAACCGTCTGAAACGACTGTAGAACCGTCTGAAACGACTGTTGAACCGACTGAAACGACTGTAGAACCGACTGTAGAACCGTCTGAAACGACTGTTGAACCGACTGAAACGACTGTAGAACCGACTGAACCGACTGAAACGACTGTAGAACCGACTGAACCGACTGTAGAACCGACTGAACCGACTGTAGAACCGACTGAAACGACTGTAGAACCGTCTGAAACGACTGTAGTACCGACTGAAACGACTGAAACGACTGTAGAACCGACTGAAACGACTGTAAAACCGTCTGAAACGACTGTAGAACCGTCTGAAACGACTGTAGAACCATCTGAAACGACTGTAGAACCGTCTGAAACGACTGTAGAACCATCTGAAACGACTGTAGAACCCACTGAACCGTCTGAAACGACTGTAGAACCGTCTGAAACGACTGTAGAACCCACTGAACCGTCTGAAACGACTGTAGAACCCACTGAAACGACTGTAGAACCGACTGAAACGACTGTAGAACCGACTGAACCCACTGAAACGACTGTAGAACCGTCTGAAACGACTGTAGAACCGTCTGAAACGACTGTAGAACCGTCGGAAACGACTGTAGAACCGTCGGAAACTACTGTTGAACCGAATGTAGAACCGACTGAACCGTCTGAACCGACTGTAGAACCGACTGAACCGACTGTAGAACCGACTGAACCGACTGTAGAACCGACTGAACCGACTGTAGAACCGACTGAACCGACTGTAGAACCGACTGTAGAACCGACTGTAGAACCGACTGTAGAACCGACTGAAACGACTGTAGAACCGTCTGAAACGACTGTAGAACCGACTGAACCGACTGAAACGACTGTAGAACCGACTGAAATGACTGTAGAACCATCTGAAACGACTGTAGAACCGACTGTAGAACCGACTGTAGAACCGACTGTTGAAACGACTGTAGAACCGTCTGAAACGACTGTAGAACCGTCTGAAACGACTGTAGAACCGTCTGAAACGACTGTAGAACCGTCTGAACCGACTGTAGAACCGTCTGAAACGACTGTAGAACCGTCTGAAACGACTGTAGAACCGTCTGAAACGACTGTAGAACCGTCTGAAACGACTGTAGAACCGACTGAACCATCTGAAACGACTGTAGAACCCACTGAAACGACTGTAGAACCCACTGAAACGACTGTAGAACCGACTGAAACGACTGTAGAACCGTCTGAAACGACTGTAGAACCGTCTGAAACTACTGTAGAACCGAATGTAGAACCGACTGAACCGTCTGAAACGACTGTAGAACCGACTGAAAAGACTGTAGAACCGACTGAACCGACTGAAACGACTGTAGAACCGACTGAAACGACTGTTGAACCGACTGTAGAACCATCTGAAACGACTGTAGAACCGACTGTAGAACCGTCTGAAACGACTGTAGAACCGTCTGAACCGACTGAAACGACTGTAGAACCGACTGAAACGACTGTAGAACCGACTGAAACGACTGTAGAACCGTCTGAAACGACTGTAGAACCGACTGTAGAACCGTCTGAAACGACTGTTGAACCGACTGAACCGACTGAAACGACTGTAGAACCGACTGAAACGACTGTAGAACCGACTGAAATGACTGTTGAACCGACTGAAACGACTGTAGAACCGACTGTAGAACCGACTGAAACGACTGTAGAACCGACTGAAACGACTGTAGAACCGACTGAAACGACTGTAGAACCGTCTGAAACGACTGTAGAACCGACTGTAGAACCGTCTGAAACGACTGTAGAACCGACTGAAACGACTGTTGAAACGACTGTTGAAACGACTGTTGAAACGACTGTAGAACCGACTGAAACGACTGAAACGACTGTAGAACCGACTGAAACGACTGTAGAACCGTCTGAAACGACTGTAGAACCGCCTGAAACGACTGTAGAACCGTCTGAAACGACTGTAGAACCGTCTGAAACTACTGTAGAACCGTCTGAAACTACTGTAGAACCGACTGTAGAACCGACTGAACCGACTGTAGAACCGACTGAACAGACTGTAGAACCGACTGAACAGACTGTAGAACCGACTGAACAGACTGTAGAACCGACTGAACAGACTGTAGAACCGACTGAACCGACTGTAGAACCGACTGAACCGACTGTAGAACCGTCTGAAACGACTGTTGAACCGACTGAAACGACTGTAGAACCATCTGAAACGACTGTAGAACCGTCTGAAACGACTGTAGAACCGACTGAACCGACTGAAACGACTGTAGAACCGACTGAACCGACTGTAGAACCGTCTGAAACGACTGTAGAACCGACTGAACAGACTGTAGAACCGACTGAACAGACTGTAGAACCGACTGAACCGACTGTAGAACCGACTGAACCGACTGTAGAACCGACTGAAACGACTGTAGAACCGTCTGAAACGACTGTTGAACCGACTGAAACGACTGTAGAACCGACTGAACCGACTGAAACGACTGTAGAACCGACTGAACCGACTGAAACGACTGTAGAACCGACTGAACCGACTGAAACGACTGTAGAACCGACTGAAACGACTGTAGAACCGTCTGAAACGACTGTAGAACCGTCTGAAACGACTGTAGAACCGTCTGAAACGACTGTAGAACCGACTGAACCGACTGTAGAACTGACTGTAGAACCGACTGTAGAACCGGTAGGAAGTGTCTGCTCCTGTGGCTTTGTGTCTTTGGTTGGACTCGGTCTGAAGGAGGAGGAGCTCCGCTTCAGACTCCGCCCTCTACAGTAGGGTATGATCAGAGCTGGATTTCAGATCATATACCTGTATGTGAGGAATCCCAGGCCCTGGTTCACACCGACTTTAGTCTAACTTTAGATTTGTCGCTCAAAAACACAACGATTTCCACGTTATTGTTTTCTGGTTCTAGACGACGCAGATTTGAATCGATCGGAATCAAAAACCAAGTATCGTTAAAGAACTGGTATATTGTAACACATCAATAATAACTCCAGAAATCAGATCAAGATCAGATTGTTGGTCTCCATGGAAACGTGAGGTTACGCTCAGATGCTGACTGTGTCTCCCCCCCCCCCCCCCCCCTGCACAGGTGTGATGAGTGTGGCCGCTCGTACCGCCACGCCAGCTCGCTGCTGAACCACCGGAACACGCACAGACTGGGCGTGTTCTCGTGCGGCTCGTGCCCAAAGACTTACTCCAACCTCCTGGCGCTGAAGAACCACCGGCGGATCCACTCGGAGACGCGGCGCCACCGCTGCCCCGACTGCGGCAAGGCCTTCCGCGTGTCGTCGCAGCTGTACGCCCACCGCCGCGTGCACCTGCGGCAAACGGCGCTCACCTGCCGCCCCTGCGCCCGCGCCTTCCCCACGCACGCCAGCTTCAGCCTGCACCTGCAGCTCAGCCACGGCCAGGCCCCGCCTCCGCAGCCCCCGCCACAGCGAGGGGAGGCGGAGAAGCCGTACGTGTGCGAGCAGTGCGGGCGCTCCTACCGCCACGCCAGCTCCCTCCTCAACCACCGCAACAGCCACAAGACGGGCGCCTTCTTCTGCAGCGCGTGCCACAAGCAGTTCCCCAACCTCATGTCGCTGAAGAACCACCGCCGCATCCACACGGAGCCGCGGCGCTTCGCCTGCCCCGACTGCGGCAAGGCCTTCCGCGTGTCCACCCAACTGCTGTGCCACCGCCGCATCCACACCAAGGAGAAACCCTTCACCTGCCCGCAGTGCCAACGCCGCTTCAGCTCCAAGTCCAACCTGAGGCACCACAGCAAGCTGCACTGGCCCCGCGTCTCCGAGAACGCCAGCTTCACCGACATGCCGGCCGGACCCTTCCTCTGAGCGGACCCTTCCTCTGAGCGGACTCTGAGCGGGACCCTTCCTCTGACCGGGACCCTTTCTTTTAATGGACTCTGAGCGGACCCTTTCTTCTGAGCGGGATCCTCCCTCTGAGCGGACCCTTCCTCTGAGCGGACCCTTCCTCTGAGCGGACCCTCGATCTGAGCGGACCCTTCTTCTGACCGGACTCTGAACGGACCCTCGATCTGAGCGGGACCCTTCCTCTGAACGGGACCCTTCCTTTTAATGGACTCTGAGCGGACCCTTTCTTCTGAGCGGGATGGATCCTCCCTCTGAGCGGGATGGATCCTCCTTCTGAGCGGGATGGATCCTCCCACTGAGCGGGACTCTTCCTCTGAGCAGGACCCTTCCACTGAGCGGGCTGGATCCTCCCTCTGAGCGGGATGGATCCTCCCTCTGAGCGGGACCCTTCCTCTGAGCGGGACCCTTCCTCTGAACGGGACCCTTCCTCTGAGCGGACCCATCATCTGGGCAGCAGAGGGCGCCGAGTCAAAGCCAAGGATCCTGCCACACATTCAGCTCTTCCTTCTTTTATCGGAGAAAACCCGAAACGAGGCGTCCCGGCACCAACGCGAGCTCCGATCACCGCGGACCGTAGGTTTAGGCTCAATCTGGACCATTCAGTTAAAAACGGCCAAAACCATGTTCTCATGTTTTACATTAAAGTAAGAGTTGGCAGCATCACAACCGGAAAGTTTAATAATGTGGATCTTGATTTACAGCAGGTCAAAATCTGAAACGATAATGGAAGTGAATCCGTTTGAGTTTGACGTCACGACTCATGAAGTCATTTTGTTCTCCGGGTTCTAGACGGGGAATATAAACAACTCTTCAAATCAATATTTCTGAAACTCAACAGAGTAGAAATGCCGCACCTACTGCTATGAAAGTCATATTTACTAAAGTCGCTACTTCCGGGTTTAGCGGAGCTGTTAGCCGTTAGCATTTGTGTCCGCTAACCCGGATGTGGCCATTTTGGTAAATATTACTTTCATAGCATTTTTGGCTAATGGGAAGTAGAGCTGTGACGTCACCACTTAACCATGTGGGCAACAGGCCAGGGGGGAAGGGGTTAAAGAGGGGAACAATTTATAATGAGCTAAAACACAACACACAAGAAAAGAGCGACAAAAACACAACACACAAGAAAAGAGCGACATAAACCCATTAAAGCATACACGAGTTCTCCCATCGCCGCCGCCGCTCGTGACCGGCGCCTCGTCTCGGGTTCTCGTCCCTGCGGACCTCACTGCCTTACGCTGCCCCCCCCCCCCCCTCCTCTGGACCGACAGCAGCCAGCAGGGGGCGCTCTCCCGGCCCCGCTCTGCCACGTCAAAGGGAATCTTTTCTGGACGTTTCTTCGTGGCCTTTTGTCACAACGTAGAAACTGCTTTATAAATGTGACCAATGTTGAGAAAACTGTACCGACCGACTGAGCCCGCCCCCCCCCCAGGCCGGGAAGGCGGAGCATCTTTTCTTTCTCCTGTAATACTCTGATGTAAACTCGTGTGACGGCGGGTAGTCTTTAGGCTGTGTCTGTGAGAACCCCCCTGTCCCCGATGTGTCCCTGACTGAACAGGAGTACCAAAGGGAAGTCCTCACGCTTCATAACCGGCTCCAAAGGAGAAGCTAAAGCTGAGCTGAGACTCGGTTTGGTATCCACGTGTAGCACGAAAGGCTGTCATCCAAATATGGTCATTTCCTGTGTGGGAGACAGAGCGGCTAAAGACGGGAGGAGGATACACATGTGCAGACAAAGGGACTAGACTCTAGGGCCGTTGTCTCCAAATGAGGCTTTTATTTTGAAAACATCGCACATTGTAGGCTTTTATTTTGAAAACATCACACATTGTAGGCTTTTATTTTGAAAACATCACACATTGAGTTTCACTTCCACTCTGTTTGGCTGAACCCTCGTGTCGCCGCCGGAGCCTCGGCCCGTCCCGCCGCCCGAACGCCACGGACGGGTTTTTGTGAAAAGAAGCAGAAACAAATATGAACGTGGTCATTTTGTGAAGTGTACATGTTTTGACATCAGCGTCTTTAAAGCTGCAAACCTGCACACGAGGGTTAAAGCAAACTACGGCTGGGCGAGAAATCCAATTCATTCAATTACTCTGTGGAAAATTCAGACATTTAAACATTTCACAGATGACGACAAATAAACAAAGTCTGAAATGGAATAGACAGAAGCTAAAGCTTAAGTGTATTTACAAAACAAAAGTAAAAGCTGCAGTTAAAGAAAAACATCTTAATGCGTCCTGAGCGTCCATATAGCTCATGTTATACCTGAACGGTTTAAACTCGACCCAGACCTTCAGTTTCAGCGCCTTTAGTTTAAGGAAAAGCTCGTTTGTTTTTGCCCTGTGAGACACTTTAGTCACAATGCTCTTCTCTGAATGATACTTACTGGATTGAGATGGTTTTGTAAGTGTCTCCCCAAACGTCTAGGCCATAGGTCATGTACGGGAGAACCAGGAACAGGTTTTTCATGTAGGAGTTCTTTAACTTTAGATATTATTGCAGAGATTTACAGCTTCGCCGGGGCTGATTTGATCAAAGTCCAAGTTCACTTCATTCACTCGTTCCATCGTTTATTCTTCCATTTCTACACATTAAACACTAAAACACACTTTCCCTGGTTCTGCTCTGGGCGGAGCACCCGTTTAACTCCGCCCCTTTCCCTCGAGTCTCCATGGAGATGATTGCCATCTCTGAGATGAGAGCAGTCAAGGAATATTTCAAACAGAAATGACCATTTTTAAATAAAGGGTTCTCTTAATGAGCCTGACTGTGGCTCCACAGGAGACCTTTTTAAGTTCATTTCCAATCAAATCAATAAAAACATAGATTTTATTTTGTGGCCATATCGCCCTAAAGCAAACGCTGAAAGATTAAAACCCGTCGTGATTGAAGTAGCAACAGGAAGTCCCTCTCAGCTGGTTCTTCTTCTGGGGAGCCTGTTATGCATGTTTTGGGCTGACATTGGTCCTCGAAGTGACGGCTCGTCCCTCCTCCCCGCGACTGTTCTCCATCCCCAGGTTTGTATTTATTGTATTTATTGGGTATGTAGCACTTTTTAACCCGTCTGGCGGATGTTCACACAAACCTCTCAGTTTCACAATAAAAGCCCGGACGCAGCGGCGCAGACCTCCACAATAAAAGCCCGGACGCAGCGGCGCAGACCTCCACAATAAAAGCCCGGACGCAGCGGCGCAGACCTCCACAATAAAAGCCCGGACGCAGCGGCGCAGACCTCCACAATAAAAGCCCGGACGCAGCGGCGCAGACCTCCACAATAAAAGCCCGGACGCAGCGGCGCAGACCTCCACAATAAAAGCCCGGACGCAGCGGCGCAGACCTCCACAATAAAAGCCCGGACGCAGCGGCGCAGACCTCCACAATAAAGCGCAGCCGTCACTTCAAGCCCGATGTGAGGTTTCTTTCAGAGGGCTGCGCAGGCGGCCATGTTGGGACGCCCCGTTCTCCTCGGGAGCTCACGGGACGGGCCAGACTCTGCTGATCTGGGGTTTTACTTTGACGTTAACCTCAGTCACATTTCTCTCACAACTCTTCATATTTAAAACTTAAGCACTCACAAGAACATCGGTTCCATTTGTCCAACGTGCTGTTTTGATTCTTCCGAAGCATCTGCGATATCGACACAAAGGGAGTCCCGTTACCGTGGTTACCGCCAGAGTCCGCCCGTCTCGTCCCAGCATGGCCGCCAGCGCTGAGCTCTCTCCCCTCCCTCCCCGGTGAGTGTGTGTGTGCGAGCGTGTGTGGGGTTTGTACTCTCGTGTCGTGGTTGCCGTGGAAACGCCGCGCTGTGACGTCCAGTGCCGTAGGAAGTTTAGCGACGCCTCGGTTACCCCGAGGCGCTCTGTATTTTATAACGACGTTTTTGATAATTGGTTTGTAACTAAAACGTGTCCATATTGTATAACCGATAATAAACTCTGAAACTGCTTCGTCTCGTGTCCCGGGTGTGAATAACACAGGTGTATAGCGCCTCCTGGAGGCCATAGTTGTATAACACAGGTGTATAGCGCCTCCTGGAGGCCGTAGAGTGAATAACACAGGTGTATAGCGCCTCCTGGAGGCCATAGTTGTATAACACAGGTGTATAGCACCTCCTGGAGGCCGTAGAGTGAATAACACAGGTGTTTAGCGCCTCCTGGAGGCCGTAGAGTGAATAACACAGGTGTATAGCGCCTCCTGGAGGCCATAGTTGTATAACACAGGTGTATAGCGCCTCCTGGAGGCCGTAGAGTGAATAACACAGGTGTATAGCGCCTCCTGGAGGCCATAGTTGTATAACACAGGTGTACAGCACCTCCTGGAGGCCGTAGAGTGAATAACACAGGTGTTTAGCGCCTCCTGGAGGCCGTAGAGTGAATAACACAGGTGTATAGCGCCTCCTGGAGGCCGTAGTGTGAATAACACAGGTGTATAGCGCCTCCTGGAGGCCGTAGAGTGAATAACACAGGTGTATAGCGCCTCCTGGAGGCCGTAGAGTGAATAACACAGGTGTATAGCGCCTCCTGGAGGCCGTAGTGTGAATAACACAGGTGTATAGCGCCTCCTGGAGGCCGTAGAGTGAATAACACAGGTGTTTAGCGCCTCCTGGAGGCCGTAGAGTGAATAACACAGGTGTATAGCGCCTCCTGGAGGCCGTAGAGTGAATAACACAGGTGTTTAGCGCCTCCTGGAGGCCGTAGAGTGAATAACACAGGTGTTTAGCGCCTCCTGGAGGCCGTAGAGTGAATAACAGGTGTATAGTGCCTCCTGGAGGCCGTAGTGTGGATAACACAGGTGTATAGCGCCTCCTGGAGGCCGTAGAGTGAATAACACAGGTGTATAGCGCCTCCTGGAGGCCGTAGAGTGAATAACACAGGTGTATAGCGCCTCCTGGAGGCCGTAGAGTGAATAACACAGGTGTATAGCGCCTCCTGGAGGCCGTAGAGTGAATAACACAGGTGTATAGCGCCTCCTGGAGGCCGTAGAGTGAATAACACAGGTGTATAGCGCCTCCTGGAGGCCATAGTTGTATAACACAGGTGTATAGCGCCTCCTGGAGGCCGTAGAGTGAATAACACAGGTGTTTAGCGCCTCTTGGAGGCCGTAGAGTGAATAACACAGGTGTTTAGCGCCTCCTGGAGGCCGTAGTGTGAATAACACAGGTGTTTAGCGCCTCCTGGAGGCCGTAGAGTGAATAACACAGGTGTATAGCGCCTCCTGGAGGCCATAGTTGTATAACACAGGTGTATAGCGCCTCCTGGAGGCCGTAGAGTGAATAACACAGGTGTATAGCGCCTCCTGGAGGCCATAGTTGTATAACACAGGTGTACAGCACCTCCTGGAGGCCGTAGTGTGAATAACACAGGTGTATAGCGCCTCCTGGAGGCCATAGTTGTATAACACAGGTGTATAGCGCCTCCTGGAGGCTGTAGTGTGAATAACACAGGTGTATAGCGCCTCCTGGAGGCTATAGTGTGAATAACACAGGTGTATAGCGCCTCCTGGAGGCTGTAGTGTGAATAACACAGGTGTATAGCGCCTCCTGGAGGCCGTAGTGTGAATAACACAGGTGTTTAGCGCCTCCTGGAGGCCGTAGTGTGAATAACACAGGTATATAGCGCCTCCTGGAGGCCGTAGAGTGGATAACACAGTTTTATAGCGCCTCCTGGAGGCCGTAATGTGAATAACACAGGTGTTTAGCGCCTCCTGGAGGCCGTAGAGTGAATAACACAGGTGTTTAGCGCCTCCTGGAGGCCGTAGAGTGAATAACACAGGTGTTTAGCGCCTCCTGGAGGCCGTAGAGTGAATAACAGGTGTATAGTGCCTCCTGGAGGCCGTAGTGTGGATAACACAGGTGTATAGCGCCTCCTGGAGGCCGTAGAGTGAATAACACAGGTGTATAGCGCCTCCTGGAGGCCGTAGAGTGAATAACACAGGTGTATAGCGCCTCCTGGAGGCCGTAGAGTGAATAACACAGGTGTATAGCGCCTCCTGGAGGCCGTAGAGTGAATAACACAGGTGTATAGCGCCTCCTGGAGGCCGTAGAGTGAATAACACAGGTGTATAGCGCCTCCTGGAGGCCATAGTTGTATAACACAGGTGTATAGCGCCTCCTGGAGGCTGTAGAGTGAATAACACAGGTGTATAGCGCCTCCTGGATGTCGTAGTGTGAATAACACAGGTGTATAGCGCCTCCTGGAGGCCGTAGTGTGAATAACACAGGTGTTTAGCGCCTCCTTGAGGCCGTAGAGTGAATAACACAGGTGTTTAGCGCCTCCTGGAGGCCGTAGAGTGAATAACACAGGTGTTTAGCGCCTCCTGGAGGCCGTAGAGTGAATAACACAGGTGTTTAGCGCCTCCTGGAGGCCGTAGTGTGAATAACACAGGTGTATAGCGCCTCCTGGAGGCCGTAGTGTGAATAACACAGGTGTATAGCGCCTCCTGGAGGCCGTAGTGTGAATAACACAGGTGTTTAGCGCCTCCTTGAGGCCGTAGAGTGAATAACACAGGTGTATAGCGCCTCCTGGAGGCCGTAGAGTGAATAACACAGGTGTATAGCGCCTCCTGGAGGCCGTAGAGTGAATAACACAGGTGTATAGCGCCTCCTGGAGGCCGTAGAGTGAATAACACAGGTGTTTAGCGCCTCCTGGAGGCCGTAGAGTGAATAACACAGGTGTATAGCGCCTCCTGGAGGCCGTAGAGTGAATAACACAGGTGTATAGCGCCTCCTGGAGGCCGTAGTGTGAATAACACAGGTGTATAGCGCCTCCTGGAGGCCGTAGAGTGAATAACACAGGTGTATAGCGCCTCCTGGAGGCCGTAGTGTGAATAACACAGGTGTATAGCGTCTCCTGGAGGCCGTAGTGTGAATAACACAGGTGTATAGCGCCTCCTGGAGGCCGTAGTGTGGATAACACAGGTGTATAGCGCCTCCTGGAGGCCGTAGTGTGAATAACACATGTGTATAGCGCCTCCTGGAGGCCGTAGTGTGAATAACACAGGTGTATAGCGCCTCCTGGAGGCCGTAGTGTGAATAACACAGGTGTATAGCGCCTCCTGGAGGCCGTAGTGTGAATAACACATGTGTATAGCGCCTCCTGGAGGCCGTAGTGTGAATAACACAGGTGTATAGCGTCTCCTGGAGGCCGTAGTGTGAATAACACAGGTGTATAGCGCCTCCTGGAGGCCGTAGAGTGAATAACACAGGTGTATAGCGCCTCCTGGAGGCCGTAGAGTGAATAACACAGGTGTATAGCGCCTCCTGGAGGCCGTAGAGTGAATAACACATGTGTATAGCGCCTCCTGGAGGCCGTAGTGTGAATAACACAGGTGTATAGCGCCTCCTGGAGGCCGTAGTGTGAATAACACAGGTGTATAGCGCCTCCTGGAGGCCGTAGAGTGAATAACACAGGTGTATAGCGCCTCCTGGAGGCCGTAGAGTGAATAAGACAGGTGTATAGCGCCTCCTGGAGGCCGTAGAGTGAATAAGACAGGTGTATAGCGCCTCCTGGAGGCCGTAGAGTGAATAACACAGGTGTTTAGCGCCTCCTGGATGCCGTAGAGTGAATAACACAGGTGTTTAGCGCCTCCTGGAGGCCGTAGAGTGAATAACACAGGTGTATAGCGCCTCCTGGAGGCCGTAGAGTGAATAACACAGGTGTATAGCGCCTCCTGGAGGCCGTAGTGTGAATAACACAGGTGTATAGCGCCTCCTGGAGGCCGTAGTGTGAATAACACAGGTGTATAGCGCCTCCTGGAGGCCGTAGTGTGAATAACACAGGTGTTTAGCGCCTCCTGGAGGCCGTAGAGTGAATAACACAGGTGTATAGCGCCTCCTGGAGGCCGTAGAGTGAATAACACAGGTGTATAGCGCCTCCTGGAGGCCGTAGAGTGAATAACACAGGTGTATAGCGCCTCCTGGAGGCCGTAGAGTGAATAACACAGGTGTTTAGCGCCTCCTGGAGGCCGTAGAGTGAATAACACAGGTGTATAGCGCCTCCTGGAGGCCGTAGAGTGAATAACACAGGTGTATAGCGCCTCCTGGAGGCCGTAGTGTGAATAACACAGGTGTATAGCGCCTCCTGGAGGCCGTAGTGTGAATAACACAGGTGTTTAGCGCCTCCTGGAGGCCGTAGAGTGAATAACACAGGTGTATAGCGCCTCCTGGAGGCCGTAGTTTGAATAACACAGGTGTATAGCGCCTCCTGGAGGCCGTAGTGTGAATAACACAGGTGTATAGCGCCTCCTGGAGGCCGTAGTGTGAATAACACAGGTGTATAGCGCCTCCTGGAGGCCGTAGAGTGAATAACACAGGTGTATAGCGCCTCCTGGATGTCGTAGTGTGAATAACACAGGTGTATAGCGCCTCCTGGAGGCCGTAGTGTGAATAACACAGGTGTTTAGCGCCTCCTGCAGGCCGTAGAGTGAATAACAGGTGTATAGCGCCTCCTGGAGGCCGTAGTGTGAATAACACAGGTGTATAGCGCCTCCTGGAGGCCGTAGTGTGAATACCACAGGTGTATAGCGCCTCCTGGAGGCCGTAGAGTGAATAACACAGGTGTATAGCGCCTCCTGGATGTCGTAGTGTGGATAACACAGGTGTATAGCGCCTCCTGGAGGCCGTAGAGTGGATAACACAGGTGTATAGCGCCTCCTGGAGGCCGTAGTGTGGATAACACAGGTGTATAGCGCCTCCTGGAGGCTGTAGAGTGAATAAGACACAGACACAGGTCACACTGAACGATCCTTGTCTTTATTCTTGTTTTGTTTTGATATTCGTCTGTCGGGGTTTTGTTGGTTCTGTTCTTTTTTTGTCGTTTTCTCGTCAGTTTTTATTTAAATTAAAATGTTCGACACACTTATAAAAGACAGCATCTGCATAGAGTTGTCATCTTAGAGATCCATGAAGAATAACAGGTGTATAGCGCCTCCTGGAGGCCGTAGAGTGAATAACACAGGTGTATAGCGCCTCCTGGAGGCCGTAGAGTGAATAACACAGGTGTATAGCGCCTCCTGGAGGCCGTAGTGTGAATAACACAGGTGTATAGCGCCTCCTGGAGGCCGTAGTGTGAATAACACAGGTGTATAGCGCCTCCTGGAGGCCGTAGTGTGAATAACACAGGTGTTTAGCGCCTCCTGGAGGCCGTAGAGTGAATAACACAGGTGTATAGCGCCTCCTGGAGGCCGTAGAGTGAATAACACAGGTGTTTAGCGCCTCCTGGAGGCCGTAGAGTGAATAACACAGGTGTTTAGCGCCTCCTGGAGGCCGTAGAGTGAATAACAGGTGTATAGTGCCTCCTGGAGGCCGTAGTGTGGATAACACAGGTGTATAGCGCCTCCTGGAGGCCGTAGAGTGAATAACACAGGTGTATAGCGCCTCCTGGAGGCCGTAGAGTGAATAACACAGGTGTATAGCGCCTCCTGGAGGCCGTAGAGTGAATAACACAGGTGTATAGCGCCTCCTGGAGGCCGTAGAGTGAATAACACAGGTGTTTAGCGCCTCCTGGAGGCCGTAGAGTGAATAACAGGTGTAAAGTGCCTCCTGGAGGCCGTAGTGTGGATAACACAGGTGTATAGCGCCTCCTGGAGGCCGTAGAGTGAATAACACAGGTGTATAGCGCCTCCTGGAGGCCGTAGAGTGAATAACACAGGTGTATAGCGCCTCCTGGAGGCCGTAGAGTGAATAACACAGGTGTATAGCGCCTCCTGGAGGCCGTAGAGTGAATAACACAGGTGTATAGCGCCTCCTGGAGGCCGTAGAGTGAATAACACAGGTGTATAGCGCCTCCTGGAGGCCATAGTTGTATAACACAGGTGTATAGCGCCTCCTGGAGGCTGTAGAGTGAATAACACAGGTGTATAGCGCCTCCTGGATGTCGTAGTGTGAATAACACAGGTGTATAGCGCCTCCTGGAGGCCGTAGTGTGAATAACACAGGTGTTTAGCGCCTCCTGGAGGCCGTAGAGTGAATAACACAGGTGTTTAGCGCCTCCTGGAGGCCGTAGAGTGAATAACACAGGTGTTTAGCGCCTCCTGGAGGCCGTAGAGTGAATAACACAGGTGTTTAGCGCCTCCTGGAGGCCGTAGTGTGAATAACACAGGTGTATAGCGCCTCCTGGAGGCCGTAGTGTGAATAACACAGGTGTATAGCGCCTCCTGGAGGCCGTAGTGTGAATAACACAGGTGTTTAGCGCCTCCTTGAGGCCGTAGAGTGAATAACACAGGTGTATAGCGCCTCCTGGAGGCCGTAGAGTGAATAACACAGGTGTATAGCGCCTCCTGGAGGCCGTAGAGTGAATAACACAGGTGTATAGCGCCTCCTGGAGGCCGTAGAGTGAATAACACAGGTGTTTAGCGCCTCCTGGAGGCCGTAGAGTGAATAACACAGGTGTATAGCGCCTCCTGGAGGCCGTAGAGTGAATAACACAGGTGTATAGCGCCTCCTGGAGGCCGTAGTGTGAATAACACAGGTGTATAGCGCCTCCTGGAGGCCGTAGAGTGAATAACACAGGTGTATAGCGCCTCCTGGAGGCCGTAGTGTGAATAACACAGGTGTATAGCGTCTCCTGGAGGCCGTAGTGTGAATAACACAGGTGTATAGCGCCTCCTGGAGGCCGTAGTGTGGATAACACAGGTGTATAGCGCCTCCTGGAGGCCGTAGTGTGAATAACACATGTGTATAGCGCCTCCTGGAGGCCGTAGTGTGAATAACACAGGTGTATAGCGCCTCCTGGTGGCCGTAGTGTGAATAACACAGGTGTATAGCGCCTCCTGGAGGCCGTAGTGTGAATAACACAGGTGTATAGCGCCTCCTGGAGGCCGTAGAGTGAATAACACAGGTGTATAGCGCCTCCTGGAGGCCGTAGAGTGAATAACACAGGTGTATAGCGCCTCCTGGAGGCCGTAGAGTGAATAACACAGGTGTTTAGCGCCTCCTGGAGGCCGTAGAGTGAATAACACAGGTGTTTAGCGCCTCCTGGAGGCCGTAGAGTGAATAACAGGTGTATAGTGCCTCCTGGAGGCCGTAGTGTGGATAACACAGGTGTATAGCGCCTCCTGGAGGCCGTAGAGTGAATAACACAGGTGTTTAGCGCCTCCTGGAGGCCGTAGAGTGAATAACAGGTGTATAGTGCCTCCTGGAGGCCGTAGTGTGGATAACACAGGTGTATAGCGCCTCCTGGAGGCCGTAGAGTGAATAACACAGGTGTATAGCGCCTCCTGGAGGCCGTAGAGTGAATAACACAGGTGTATAGCGCCTCCTGGAGGCCGTAGAGTGAATAACACAGGTGTATAGCGCCTCCTGGAGGCCGTAGAGTGAATAACACAGGTGTATAGCGCCTCCTGGAGGCCGTAGTGTGAATAACACAGGTGTATAGCGCCTCCTGGAGGCCGTAGTGTGAATAACACAGGTGTATAGCGCCTCCTGGAGGCCGTAGTGTGAATAACACAGGTGTTTAGCGCCTCCTGGAGGCCGTAGAGTGAATAACACAGGTGTATAGCGCCTCCTGGAGGCCGTAGAGTGAATAACACAGGTGTATAGCGCCTCCTGGAGGCCGTAGAGTGAATAACACAGGTGTTTAGCGCCTCCTGGAGGCCGTAGAGTGAATAACACAGGTGTTTAGCGCCTCCTGGAGGCCGTAGAGTGAATAACAGGTGTATAGTGCCTCCTGGAGGCCGTAGTGTGGATAACACAGGTGTATAGCGCCTCCTGGAGGCCGTAGAGTGAATAACACAGGTGTTTAGCGCCTCCTGGAGGCCGTAGAGTGAATAACAGGTGTATAGTGCCTCCTGGAGGCCGTAGTGTGGATAACACAGGTGTATAGCGCCTCCTGGAGGCCGTAGAGTGAATAACACAGGTGTATAGCGCCTCCTGGAGGCCGTAGAGTGAATAACACAGGTGTATAGCGCCTCCTGGAGGCCGTAGAGTGAATAACACAGGTGTATAGCGCCTCCTGGAGGCCGTAGAGTGAATAACACAGGTGTATAGCGCCTCCTGGAGGCCGTAGAGTGAATAACACAGGTGTATAGCGCCTCCTGGAGGCCATAGTTGTATAACACAGGTGTATAGCGCCTCCTGGAGGCTGTAGAGTGAATAACACAGGTGTATAGCGCCTCCTGGATGTCGTAGTGTGAATAACACAGGTGTTTAGCGCCTCCTGGAGGCCGTAGAGTGAATAACACAGGTGTATAGCGCCTCCTGGAGGCCGTAGTGTGAATAACACAGGTGTTTAGCGCCTCCTGGAGGCCGTAGAGTGAATAACACAGGTGTTTAGCGCCTCCTGGAGGCCGTAGAGTGAATAACACAGGTGTTTAGCGCCTCCTGGAGGCCGTAGAGTGAATAACACAGGTGTTTAGCGCCTCCTGGAGGCCGTAGAGTGAATAACACAGGTGTATAGCGCCTCCTGGAGGCCGTAGAGTGAATAACACAGGTGTTTAGCGCCTCCTGGAGGCCGTAGAGTGAATAACACAGGTGTTTAGCGCCTCCTGGAGGCCGTAGAGTGAATAACAGATGTATAGTGCCTCCTGGAGGCCGTAGTGTGGATAACACAGGTGTATAGCGCCTCCTGGAGGCCGTAGAGTGAATAACACAGGTGTATAGCGCCTCCTGGAGGCCGTAGAGTGAATAACACAGGTGTATAGCGCCTCCTGGAGGCCGTAGAGTGAATAACACAGGTGTATAGCGCCTCCTGGAGGCCGTAGAGTGGATAACACAGGTGTATAGCGCCTCCTGGAGGCCGTAGAGTGGATAACACAGGTGTATAGCGCCTCCTGGAGGCCATAGTTGTATAACACAGGTGTATAGCGCCTCCTGGAGGCTGTAGAGTGAATAACACAGGTGTATAGCGCCTCCTGGATGTCGTAGTGTGAATAACACAGGTGTATAGCGCCTCCTGGAGGCCATAGTTGTATAACACAGGTGTATAGCGCCTCCTGGAGGCCATAGTTGTATAACACAGGTGTATAGCGCCTCCTGGAGGCCGTAGAGTGAATAACACAGGTGTTTAGAACCTCTTGGAGGCCGTAGAGTGAATAACACAGGTGTTTAGCGCCTCCTGGAGGCCGTAGTGTGAATAACACAGGTGTTTAGCGCCTCCTGGAGGCCGTAGAGTGAATAACACAGGTGTATAGCGCCTCCTGGAGGCCATAGTTGTATAACACAGGTGTATAGCGCCTCCTGGAGGCCGTAGAGTGAATAACACAGGTGTATAGCGCCTCCTGGAGGCCATAGTTGTATAACACAGGTGTACAGCACCTCCTGGAGGCCGTAGTGTGAATAACACAGGTGTATAGCGCCTCCTGGAGGCCATAGTTGTATAACACAGGTGTATAGCGCCTCCTGGAGGCTGTAGTGTGAATAACAAAGGTGTATAGCGCCTCCTGGAGGCTGTAGTGTGAATAACACAGGTGTATAGCGCCTCCTGGAGGCTGTAGTGTGAATAACACAGGTGTATAGCGCCTCCTGGAGGCCGTAGTGTGAATAACACAGGTGTATAGCACCTCCTGGAGGCCGTAGTGTAAATAACACAGGTGTTTAGCGCCTCCTGGAGGCCGTAGTGTGAATAACACAGGTATATAGCGCCTCCTGGAGGCCGTAGATTGGATAACACAGTTTTATAGCGCCTCCTGGAGGCCGTAATGTGAATAACACAGGTGTTTAGCGCCTCCTGGAGGCCGTAGAGTGAATAACACAGGTGTATAGCGCCTCCTGGAGGCCGTAGTGTGAATAACACAGGTGTATAGCGCCTCCTGGAGGCCGTAGTGTGGATAACACAGGTGTATAGCGCCTCCTGGAGGCCGTAGTGTGAAT
The DNA here is from genome assembly GCA_021464625.1 of Proterorhinus semilunaris. Classification (NCBI taxonomy): domain Eukaryota; kingdom Metazoa; phylum Chordata; class Actinopteri; order Gobiiformes; family Gobiidae; genus Proterorhinus; species Proterorhinus semilunaris. Next base: position 854,194 of record CM038352.1, read on the forward strand.
AACACAGGTGTATAGCGCCTCCTGGAGGCCGTAGTGTGAATAACACAGGTGTATAGCGCCTCCTGGAGGCCGTAGTGTGAATAACACAGGTGTATAGCGCCTCCTGGAGGCCGTAGTGTGAATAACACATGTGTATAGCGCCTCCTGGAGGCCGTAGTGTGAATAACACATGTGTATAGCGCCTCCTGGAGGCCGTAGTGTGAATAACACATGTGTATAGCGCCTCCTGGAGGCCGTAGTGTGAATAACACAGGTGTATAGCGTCTCCTGGAGGCCGTAGTGTGAATAACACAGGTGTATAGCGCCTCCTGGAGGCCGTAGAGTGAATAACACAGGTGTATAGCGCCTCCTGGAGGCCGTAGAGTGAATAACACAGGTGTATAGCGCCTCCTGGAGGCCGTAGTGTGAATAACACATGTGTATAGCGCCTCCTGGAGGCCGTAGTGTGAATAACACAGGTGTATAGCGCCTCCTGGAGGCCGTAGTGTGAATAACACAGGTGTATAGCGCCTCCTGGAGGCCGTAGAGTGAATAACACAGGTGTATAGCGCCTCCTGGAGGCCGTAGAGTGAATAAGACAGGTGTATAGCGCCTCCTGGAGGCCGTAGAGTGAATAAGACAAGTGTATAGCGCCTCCTGGAGGCCGTAGAGTGAATAACACAGGTGTTTAGCGCCTCCTGGAGGCCGTAGAGTGAATAACACAGGTGTTTAGCGCCTCCTGGAGGCCGTAGAGTGAATAACACAGGTGTATAGCGCCTCCTGGAGGCCGTAGAGTGAATAACACAGGTGTATAGCGCCTCCTGGAGGCCGTAGAGTGAATAACACAGGTGTATAGCGCCTCCTGGAGGCCGTAGTGTGAATGACACAGGTGTATAGCGCCTCCTGGAGGCCGTAGTGTGAATAACACAGGTGTATAGCGCCTCCTGGAGGCCGTAGTGTGAATAACACAGGTGTATAGCGCCTCCTGGAGGCCGTAGTGTGAATAACACAGGTGTTTAGCGCCTCCTGGAGGCCGTAGAGTGAATAACACAGGTGTATAGCGCCTCCTGGACGCCGTAGAGTGAATAACACAGGTGTATAGCGCCTCCTGGAGGCCGTAGAGTGAATAACACAGGTGTATAGCGCCTCCTGGAGGCCGTAGAGTGAATAACACAGGTGTTTAGCGCCTCCTGGAGGCCGTAGAGTGAATAACACAGGTGTATAGCGCCTCCTGGAGGCCGTAGAGTGAATAACACAGGTGTATAGCGCCTCCTGGAGGCCGTAGTGTGAATAACACAGGTGTATAGCGCCTCCTGGAGGCCGTAGTGTGAATAACACAGGTGTTTAGCGCCTCCTGGAGGCCGTAGAGTGAATAACACAGGTGTATAGCGCCTCCTGGAGGCCGTAGTGTGAATAACACAGGTGTATAGCGCCTCCTGGAGGCCGTAGTGTGAATAACACAGGTGTATAGCGCCTCCTGGAGGCCGTAGTGTGAATAACACAGGTGTATAGCGCCTCCTGGAGGCCGTAGAGTGAATAACACAGGTGTATAGCGCCTCCTGGATGTCGTAGTGTGAATAACACAGGTGTATAGCGCCTCCTGGAGGCCGTAGTGTGAATAACACAGGTGTTTAGCGCCTCCTGGAGGCCGTAGAGTGAATAACAGGTGTATAGCGCCTCCTGGAGGCCGTAGTGTGAATAACACAGGTGTATAGCGCCTCCTGGAGGCCGTAGTGTGAATACCACAGGTGTATAGCGCCTCCTGGAGGCCGTAGAGTGAATAACACAGGTGTATAGCGCCTCCTGGATGTCGTAGTGTGAATAACACAGGTGTATAGCGCCTCCTGGAGGCCGTAGAGTGAATAACAGGTGTATAGCGCCTCCTGGAGGCCGTAGTGTGAATAACACAGGTGTTTAGCGCCTCCTGGAGGCCGTAGAGTGGATAACACAGGTGTATAGCGCCTCCTGGAGGCCGTAGTGTGGATAACACAGGTGTATAGCGCCTCCTGGAGGCCGTAGAGTGAATAAGACACAGACACAGGTCACACTGAACGATCCTTGTCTTTATTCTTGTTTTGTTTTGATATTCGTCTGTCGGGGTTTTGTTGGTTCTGTTCTTTTTTTGTCGTTTTCTCGTCAGTTTTTATTTAAATTAAAATGTTCGACACACTTATAAAAGACAGCATCTGCATAGAGTTGTCATCTTAGAGATCCATGAAGAATAACAGGTGTATAGCGCCTCCTGGAGGCCGTAGAGTGAATAACACAGGTGTATAGCGCCTCCTGGAGGCCGTAGAGTGAATAACACAGGTGTATAGCGCCTCCTGGAGGCCGTAGAGTGAATAACACAGGTGTATAGCGCCTCCTGGAGGCCGTAGAGTGAATAACACAGGTGTATAGCGCCTCCTGGAGGCCGTAGAGTGAATAACACAGGTGTTTAGCGCCTCCTGGAGGCCGTAGTGTGAATAACACAGGTGTTTAGCGCCTCCTGGAGGCCGTAGAGTGAATAACACAGGTGTATAGCGCCTCCTGGAGGCCGTAGAGTGAATAACACAGGTGTATAGCGCCTCCTGGAGGCCGTAGAGTGAATAACACAGGTGTTTAGCGCCTCCTGGAGGCCGTAGAGTGAATAACACAGGTGTATAGCGCCTCCTGGAGGCCGTAGAGTGAATAACACAGGTGTATAGCGCCTCCTGGAGGCCGTAGTGTGAATAACACAGGTGTATAGCGCCTCCTGGAGGCCGTAGTGTGAATAACACAGGTGTTTAGCGCCTCCTGGAGGCCGTAGAGTGAATAACACAGGTGTATAGCGCCTCCTGGAGGCCGTAGTGTGAATAACACAGGTGTATAGCGCCTCCTGGAGGCCGTAGTGTGAATAACACAGGTGTATAGCGCCTCCTGGAGGCCGTAGTGTGAATACCACAGGTGTATAGCGCCTCCTGGAGGCCGTAGAGTGAATAACACAGGTGTATAGCGCCTCCTGGATGTCGTAGTGTGAATACCACAGGTGTATAGCGCCTCCTGGAGGCCGTAGAGTGAATAACACAGGTGTATAGCGCCTCCTGGAGGCCGTAGAGTGAATAACACAGGTGTATAGCGCCTCCTGGAGGCCGTAGAGTGAATAACACAGGTGTATAGCGCCTCCTGGAGGCCGTAGAGTGAATAACACAGGTGTATAGCGCCTCCTGGAGGCCGTAGTGTGAATAACACAGGTGTATAGCGCCTCCTGGAGGCCGTAGAGTGAATAACACAGGTGTATAGCGCCTCCTGGAGGCCGTAGTGTGAATAACACAGGTGTATAGCGCCTCCTGGAGGCCGTAGTGTGAATAACACAGGTGTTTAGCGCTTCCTGGAGGCCGTAGAGTGAATAACACAGGTGTATAGCGCCTCCTGGAGGCCGTAGTGTGAATAACACAGGTGTATAGCGCCTCCTGGAGGCCGTAGTGTGAATACCACAGGTGTATAGCGCCTCCTGGAGGCCGTAGAGTGAATAACACAGGTGTATAGCGCCTCCTGGATGTCGTAGTGTGAATACCACAGGTGTATAGCGCCTCCTGGAGGCCGTAGAGTGAATAACACAGGTGTATAGCGCCTCCTGGAGGCTGTAGAGTGAATAACACAGGTGTTTAGCGCCTCCTGGATGTCGTAGTGTGAATAACACAGGTGTATAGCGCCTCCTGGAGGCCGTAGTGTGAATAACACAGGTGTTTAGCGCCTCCTGGAGGCCGTAGAGTGAATAACAGGTGTATAGCGCCTCCTGGAGGCTGTAGAGTGAATAACACAGGTGTATAGCGCCTCCTGGAGGCCGTAGAGTGAATAACACAGGTGTATAGCGCCTCCTGGAGGCCGTAGAGTGAATAAGACACAGACACAGGTCACACTGAACGATCCTTGTCTTTATTCTTGTTTTGTTTTGATATTCGTCTGTCGGGGTTTTGTTGGTTCTGTTCTTTTTTTGTCGTTTTCTCGTCAGTTTTTATTTAAATTAAAATGTTCGACACACTTATAAAAGACAGCATCTGCATAGAGTTGTCATCTTAGAGATCCATGAAGAAGAAGGAGGAGGGGGAGGGGTCAGGGTTCAAAGTTTCTCAGGTCAAAGCCGCGACAACGACGGCCGCACGTGGAGGCGCGGCCGCTTCACGCCACTCGCGTTTCCTACATCGCGGCAAAATCACTTCACGTAAATCTGCAGATATTTGTGTCAAAGTAAAAGAAGGGACTAAAAACAACCATATTTAATAAAGCTCTTAATAATGATCCTTAAATATACTTTTATTCACATGGTTCATCTTTCTCCGTGATTTTGCCTTAAGAATAAACGTTGAAACGGTGAAGTTCCGCGGCGGCCGCTCCTCGCCGTCGTGCGGGCGTCGGTTGCCGCGGCGACTCGGGGGGAGGGGGAGGGAATACTGGCACGTCACATGAACTAAACAGCCAACAGCAGTACGAGATACGCTACGCACACATACACGCACACAAAAGAAACAGACACGGGTTGCATTTCCCGCCAGAGTTCGCCTCGCCGCCGCCCCCTGCAGGCCCCGCCCGCCGTCACGCCGTTGCCCCACGCGCTCGGACGCCAAACTAAGCCCTCCTCCACCAAGCACAACGCCTTTACCCAAATCTAAAAGCTTCTCAACCTGAGCGTCTACAGCCTGTAGTTCAGGGTAAAGCCTCATTTGAAAGCTAAGACCTACAAAACTGAGCTTCTTGTTTTGTCACGTTGGGGTAACGTAACTGTGATCAGCTGTGCAGGCCTGAGCTCTTGTTTAGATTCGGGTAAAGCGTTGAACATGAAGCTGGTCAAGGCGGGGGGTTTAAGCGGAGTCTCGCGGCGATAAATGTGACGTCTGTCGTCCACGAGGAAACTCGTAAATCATAAATAAAGACATTTGTTCCTTTGGCTCGTCTTTATTTTCCAAACGTGTTCCAGCTCTTTTCAAGTCGGTGAAATCACGAGTAAAAGTACTTTTACTCTTTACTCAAAATCAGCACAAATCCTCGACCCTCGACTCGAAAAAAAAAATGTTATATTCGTTATATGTTTTGGGACAAAATGGCGTCCGAACAGCCCGCCCCCGCGGCCCGCCCTGGCGCTCGCCGGAGAAGCCCTTGTGTCTCGGGGATATTGCACGCTGCGTTTGGATTGGCCTGTGAGGCGAGAGGGGCGGGGCCTGGAGGCGGGCGAGGGCGTGGCCACGGCGTCGACAGCGAAGAGACGAGCGCGGAGGAGGCGGAGTCTGCGGCGAGTTATTTCAGTTTTCTACAAAATGGAGGGAAGCACTTTTCGCGTGGGCGGAGCCTCTGCGACGGGGGGCTGAAGACAGACGGGTCTGCGCCGGGGGGGGGGGGGCGGCCAATCGGAGCGCGGGATTCAGCGGGAGGGCGGGGTTTCCGATATGTAAAAAACTAAAATATTTACATTTACAAAAACGAACCGAACGTGGATCTAAAGGGAAACGGGATAAATCTGTAAAACTATGTACAAACCAAAATATGGCACGAAACACGGGGGCGGCCTGAACTCGCCGATGGTTCCTCCGCTCGTCTGGCGGCGGAGGGGGCGGGGCGGGCGGCGAACGGTGGCGGGACATTTCTACACAGACATGCAAGTGTTTTTTTAATCTTTAAGATATTTACAATAATTACAGCACAAGAAGAATCCAGGGGCATCGGACGAAACTGCGAGCATTCCATATTCAGTATCACTACGATAGAAGGAAACGAGAGCCGTCGCTCCGCCGCGGCCGGTGGGAGGAGCCTCTGTCTCTGTATGGTCATGATAACAAGGACGTCCATAATACTGTCTCTGCGGCGGCGCGGGACACGGCTTTGCTCTGGACGCTTCAGGAAGACACGAATCATCTGAGGAGGCGCAGACCGGACATCCAGAAGGTGGCGCTAAAGCGAGGGCTCCGAGCGCCGGCAGATGATTTCCTCCCGTCGTCCACGTCCCGCGCCGCTCACACTCACCGCCATTGCATCACCGCCATTGCATCACCGCCATTGCATCGCCGCCATTGCATCACTCCAGAAGTATTTGGGCCTTTGTGGATGTTTGTGTTTTTGTGTGAGACGTCAGTGCGAGTCGAGAGGGTCTTTGTCACGGACCATTTTTTTTCATGACCGATTTTTTTCACGACCGATTTTTTTCACGACCGATTTTTGTCATGGACGATTTTTATTGTGGCCGATTTTTTCAATAGTCCGTTGTGGTTTGACAGTTCGACTAAACCCATGGGCGGCGTTCACGTCGCGCTCTGAACCGAATACAGTTTAACTCCGAGACGGAGGGCAGGTAACCATGGTAACCGTGGTAACCGTGGAAACTATGGAAACTGTCAAAATCCTGATTAGTTTTTTTTACTTGGACTTTGGCGCCGTCATTAATGGGACGGTCCACATGAACCAAAAACGGTCCCAAAGTCCTGCTCTCTCAGCACAGATGGACTGAGGTCACATGACCGTCTCATAAGGCGAGACCAGCGGACTCTGAGCAGAAGATGAAGATCGATATTCTACGTGTCCGTTTCTCCCGCCGTCCATCTTCACATCCTGGAGCGTGAGCGCCACCCGTCGGTTCAGGACGACCCGCCTGGACTCGCGGACGCCGTGTAAACCGGACTCGCGTTGTGCTCTCCTTATTTTCATCTGGACACGTGACGGGACGGAACCGCTTTGGCTTCGGATAAAAAACAGCAATAATGGGGGCAGGGGGAGGAGCTTGATGTTTCGGGGGTGAAAGGAAGGGAGGCATGCGACACGAGCCTTTGTGCTGCAGACAGGGGGCGCTCCGTCTGTCCCACTCTCACCACTTCCATCTCTCTGCAGACAGGGGGCGCTCTGTCCCACTCTCACCACTTCCATCTCTCTGCAGACAGGGGGCGCTCCGTCTGTCCCACTCTCACCACTTCCATCTCTCTGCAGACAGGGGGCGCTCTGTCCCACTCTCACCACTTCCATCTCTCTGCAGACAGGGGGCGCTCTGTCCTACTCTCACCACTTCCATCTCTCTGCAGACAGGGGGCGCTCCGTCTGTCCCACTCTCACCACTTCCATCTCTCTGCAGACAGGGGGCGCTCTGTCCCACTCTCACCACTTCCATCTCTCTGCAGACAGGGGGCGCTCTGTCCCACTCTCACCACTTCCATCTCTCTGCAGACAGGGGGCGCTCTGTCCCACTCTCACCACTTCCATCTCTCTGCAGACAGGGGGCGCTCTGTCCCACTCTCACCACTTCCATCTCTCTGCAGACAGGGGGCGCTCTGTCGTTTGGTTTTCTCGCCGCAGACGCCGACTGATGCATAGACACTGATAGGATTATCGGAGTGGGCGTCGGCACGTGTCGGAGTGGGCGTCGGCACGTGTCGGAGTGGGCGTCGGCACGTGTCGGAGTGGGCGTCGGCACGTGTCGGAGTGGGCGTCGGCACGTGTCGGAGTGGGCGTCGGCACGTGTCGGAGTGGGCGTCGGCACGTGTCGGAGTGGGCGTCGGCACGTGAAAAGTCGAAGTTTTGGCGCTTTAGAAAAACCGCGGCGGTGAAGTGGGGGGGTCGGGGGGGTTGGGGGGGGGGGGTAAAGTGCACAGAATGGAGGGGAACGTCACACAAACACCTTCATGCAAACGCCACGACGCTGCCGGGTTATTATCATCGCCATAGTCCACGCGCCGCGGGGGGGCGGGGGGGCGGTGGCGAGCGGGAGGCGGGGCTTCTTCCCTCCGCTGCGACGCCTCTCAAACCGAACAATCCAACAGGGAAATGTTAGCGTGAGCTGGTGCTACAACGACCTCCGAGCGCCGCGACCGCACACCGCCTCGGACCGAGGGGGAGGAGGGGGGGGTGTGGCCAAATCACAGAGGAGGCGGGGCTGTGGGCGGAGTCACCGAGCCCGAGAGAGCGATTATGGACGTTATTGCGTTTAGCTTATTGCATGTTTTTGTCCCAAAACCCGCCAAAATCGAGAGGAGGAGCGAGCGGCGAGGAGCGAGGAGAAGGAATGAGGAGAAGGAATGAGGAGAAGGAGCGAGGAGAAGGAATGAGGAGAAGGAGCGAGGAGGAGGAGTGAGCGGTGAGGGGGAGGAGCTAGATTCTGCTAAAAAGCCAAATCCCAAAGAATGTATTTCTTTCTTTCTTGGGCGTCGTCTGGACCGTTGTGTTTGGAGGGATTTGGGGGGACCGCCCTGTCCCAGACGGGACGGACGACCGCCCTGTCCCAGACGGGACGGACGACCGCCCTGTCCCAGACGGGACGGACGACCGCCCTGTCCCAGACGGGACGGACGACCGCCCTGTCCCAGACGGGACGGACGACCGCCCTGTCCCAGACGGGACGGACGACCGCCCTGTCCCAGACGGGACGGACGACCGCCCTGTCCCAGACGGGACGGAGTTTCTCTCGTGTGAACTCACGGGGAGTTTTTTTATTTTTTGGGAAAATCATTTTCACGAAACGGCGACAGCGGGAACGACACGCACGAGGGGGCGGAGTCACAGACACTTCCTGTTCCTCGAGTTCAGACGAGACGCGGCAGGTAAAGTTACTCCAGTACTTTACTCCAGTACAATTAGTTACTTTCTACTCTCGACCGACATTTGGAAGTTTTTGTGTAATGTCCAAAACCAATGAAACCTGATTCAAAAATATCGTCAATTGTGAGCGCGGCTTTACCCAAATCTAAACGTCACGTTTTTGGATTTGGGTAAAGCCAAACTGGAGGCGTCGGCAGCGTCTCGCCTCCTTTGTCCCGGGGCAGACCTCAACAGGAGCGCACCCCCGCATCACTGGGCGCCGCGTGCAGGAAGGCGGGACAGGAAGTGGGCGCGAGGCGTCTGCGTGGGCTAACGCGGCTAACGCGTTAACGCGGCTAACGCGGCTAACACGGCTAACGCGGCTAACGCGTTAACGCGGCTAACGCGGCTAACACGGCTAACGCGGCTAACGCGGCTAACGCGGCATGCTAACGGCACTAGAGCTAAAACACTACGAGCTAACGCGGCTAACTTTCCCCGGAGGTTCACACGATGACCGGGCTGGAGCGCCTCGCGGGCGGCGGCGGGAGGAGGCGGGGCCGGCCGGAGTCTAAGCTGCATAGATGCACCGCCCACTTCCTGCCTCCCTTCCTTCGGTCGCCGGGTGCTTTTTTTTTTTATCAATTATCGAGCGGCGAGGGGGCGTGGCCAGAGGGATGTGCGAGCCAGGAACCCGCCCACAAACTGTTCCACACTGGGTTTGCAGATGACGTCACTGTCCTCACGAACAGAACGGCCTCGTGCGGTGACGCCATCTGCAAACCCTCAGTGGTGATCGAGGATGAGGGTAAGTCTGAGGGGATTTATGGAGGACTGGGGGGGGCCCGGTGGGGGGGGGGGGGGGCACGGGGGTTAGAGGCGGGCATTACCTCATCTATGAGATTAAAAGTGTTATTGTGAATATTTGTAAATGTATAATCCAGAGTTTCGTCTGTTGTGGGTGTGGCCCGGCTCTGGGGGGGGGGGGGGGGGGGCGGATGTGGGCGTGTCCCCCGGGGGCCCCCTCGTGCTCGCCCTGACGGAGCGCCGGAGAAACTTAAACACTCCTAACGGCGAAAGCTAAAGAAGGCGTGGCCACTCGCTCCGCTCGCCATAGCATTATGGGATAAACCCCGCCCACTCCCTGTGATCTGCTCTGTGATTGGCTGATTCAAGTTCCCGCGTGGTCGGCGGTGGCGGTTTGTTTGTTTGTTTGTTTGTTTGTTGATTTCCTCTGCTGGTTGCCGGGCGACGGTTGCCGGGTGAGGTCGTTGCCGGTGGTTGGTCGTCACGGCGACGGGGGTGGGGGTGGGGGGAGGGGTGTGGGGGCGGCTCTTAGAAGCCCAGCGTTCCTCCGATGGTCGAGGCCAAGATCACGCCCAGGACCACGCAGCAGAGAATGATCATGATCTTCTTCTGCAGGAACCACGAGAACGGGAGTTAGAGGGTTCTCAACACGGGTCCTTGTAGAGCGTACACGTGTATGAATACCTTACAGGCTCTGGTCCTTGTAGAGTGTATACGTGTATAAATACCTTACAGGCTCTGGTCCTTGTAGAGCGTATATGTATATAAATACCTCACAGGCTCTGGTCCTTGTAGAGCGTATACGTATATAAATACCTCACAGGCTCTGGTCCTTGTAGAGCGTATACGTGTATGAATACCTCACAGGCTCTGGTCCTTGTAGAGCGTACACGTGTATAAATACCTCACAGGCTCTGGTCCTTGTAGAGTGTATACGTGTATAAATACCTTACAGGCTCTGGTCCTTGTAGAGCGTATACGTATATAAATACCTCACAGGCTCTGGTCCTTGTAGAGCGTATACGTATATAAATACCTCACAGGCTCTGGTCCTTGTAGAGCGTACACGTGTATAAATACCTCACAGGCTCTGGTCCTTGTAGAGCGTATACGTGTATAAATACCTTACAGGCTCTGGTCCTTGTAGAGCGTATACGTATATAAATACCTCACAGGCTCTGGTCCTTGTAGAGCGTATACGTGTATAAATACCTCACAGGCTCTGGTCCTTGTAGAGCGTATACGTATATAAATACCTCACAGGCTCTGGTCCTTGTAGAGCGTATACGTATATAAATACCTCACAGGCTCTGGTCCTTGTAGAGCGTACACGTGTATAAATACCTCACAGGCTCTGGTCCTTGTAGAGCGTATACGTGTATAAATACCTTACAGGCTCTGGTCCTTGTAGAGCGTATACGTGTATAAATACCTCACAGGCTCTGGTCCTTGTAGAGCGTATACGTGTATAAATACCTTACAGGCTCTGGTCCTTGTAGAGCGTATACGTATATAAATACCTTACAGGCTCTGGTCCTTGTAGAGCGTATACGTGTATAAATACCTCACAGGACTGGTACTTGTAGAGCGTATACGTGTATAAATACTTGTAGAGCGTATACGTGTATAAATACCTCACAGGCTCTGGTCCTTGTAGAGTGTATACGTATATAAATACCTCACAGGCTCTGGTCCTTGTATTGTGTATAAGTATATAAATACCTTACAGGCTCTGGTCCTTGTAGAGCGTATACGTGTATAAATACCTCACAGGCTCTGGTCCTTGTATTGTGTATAAGTATATAAATACCTTGCGGGCTCTGGTACTTGTATTGTGTATAAGTATATAAATACCTTGCGGGCTCTGGTCCTTGTATTGTGTATAAGTATATAAATACCTTGCGGGCTCTGGTACTTGTATTGTGTATAAGTATATAAATACCTTACAGGCTCTGGTCCTTGTAGAGCGTATACGTGTATAAATACCTCACAGGCTCTGGTCCTTGTAGAGCGTATACGTGTATAAATACTTGTAGAGCGTATACGTGTATAAATACCTCACAGGCTCTGGTACTTGTATTGTGTATAAGTATATAAATACCTTACAGGCTCTGGTACTTGTATTGTGTATAAGTATATAAATACCTTGCGGGCTCTGGTACTTGTATTGTGTATAAGTATATAAATACCTTGCGGGCTCTGGTACTTGTATTGTGTATAAGTATATAAATACCTTACAGGCTCTGGTACTTGTATTGTGTATAAGTATATAAATACCTTACAGGCTCTGGTACTTGTATTGTGTATAAGTATATAAATACCTTGCGGGCTCTGGTACTTGTATTGTGTATAAGTATATAAATACCTTACAGGCTCTGGTACTTGTATTGTGTATAAGTATATAAATACCTTGCGGGCTCTGGTACTTGTATTGTGTATAAGTATATAAATACCTTGCGGGCCTGGCTCTGGTACTTGTATTGTGTATAAGTATATAAATACCTTACAGGCTCTGGTACTTGTATTGTGTATAAGTATATAAATACCTTGCGGGCTCTGGTCCTTGTATTGTGTATAAGTATATAAATACCTTGCGGGCTCTGGTACTTGTATTGTGTATAAGTATATAAATACCTTGCGGGCTCTGGTCCTTGTATTGTGTATAAGTATATAAATACCTTACAGGCTCTGGTCCTTGTAGAGCGTATACGTGTATAAATACCTCACAGGCTCTGGTCCTTGTAGAGCGTATACGTGTATAAATACTTGTAGAGCGTATACGTGTATAAATACCTCACAGGCTCTGGTACTTGTATTGTGTATAAGTATATAAATACCTTACAGGCTCTGGTACTTGTATTGTGTATAAGTATATAAATACCTTGCGGGCTCTGGTACTTGTATTGTGTATAAGTATATAAATACCTTGCGGGCTCTGGTACTTGTATTGTGTATAAGTATATAAATACCTTACAGGCTCTGGTACTTGTATTGTGTATAAGTATATAAATACCTTGCGGGCTCTGGTACTTGTATTGTGTATAAGTATATAAATACCTTACAGGCTCTGGTACTTGTATTGTGTATAAGTATATAAATACCTTGCGGGCTCTGGTACTTGTATTGTGTATAAGTATATAAATACCTTACAGGCTCTGGTACTTGTATTGTGTATAAGTATATAAATACCTCACAGGCTCTGGTACTTGTATTGTGTATAAGTATATAAATACCTTACAGGCTCTGGTACTTGTATTGTGTATAAGTATATAAATACCTCACAGGCTCTGGTCCTTGTAGAGCGTATACGTGTATAAATACCTTGCGGGCTCTGGTACTTGTATTGTGTATAAGTATATAAATACCTTACAGGCTCTGGTACTTGTATTGTGTATAAGTATATAAATACCTTACAGGCTCTGGTACTTGTATTGTGTATAAGTATATAAATACCTTGCGGGCTCTGGTACTTGTATTGTGTATAAGTATATAAATACCTTGCGGGCTCTGGTACTTGTATTGTGTATAAGTATATAAATACCTTGCGGGCCTGGCTCTGGTACTTCACGGCCTTCTTAGTGTCAGAAACGGCTCTCTCCACGTAGTCGACCGAGTGCTCCACGTTGTATTCGATTCTGTCGATCATCTCTCCCTGAAACACACGAGCAGCACACAGGTGTCCGTCAGGTGTCTGTCAGGTGTCTGTCAGGTGTCTGTCAGGTGTCTGTCAGGTGTCTGTCAGGTGTTAGTCAGGTGTCTGTCAGGTGTCTGTCAGGTGTCCGTCAGGTGTCCGTCAGGTGTCTGTCAGGTGTCTGTCAGGTGTCCGTCAGGTGTCTGTCAGGTGTCTGTCAGGTGTCTGTCAGGTGTCTGTCAGGTGTCTGTCAGGTGTTAGTCAGGTGTCTGTCAGGTGTCTGTCAGGTGTCTGTCAGGTGTCTGTCAGGTGTCTGTCAGGTGTTAGTCAGGTGTCTGTCAGGTGTCTGTCAGGTGTCCGTCAGGTGTCCGTCAGGTGTCTGTCAGGTGTCTGTCAGGTGTCCGTCAGGTGTCTGTCAGGTGTCTGTCAGGTGTCTGTCAGGTGTCCGTCAGGTGTCCGTCAGGTGTCTGTCAGGTGTCTGTCAGGTGTCCGTCAGGTGTCTGTCAGGTGTCCGTCAGGTGTCTGTCAGGTGTCTGTCAGGTGTCTGTCAGGTGTCTGTCAGGTGTTAGTCAGGTGTCTGTCAGGTGTCTGTCAGGTGTCAGTCAGGTGTCTGTCAGGTGTCTGTCAGGTGTCTGTCAGGTGTTAGTCAGGTGTCTGTCAGGTGTCTGTCAGGTGTTAGTCAGGTGTCTGTCAGGTGTCCGTCAGGTGTCTGTCAGGTGTCCGTCAGGTGTCTGTCAGGTGTCTGTCAGGTGTTAGTCAGGTGTCTGTCAGGTGTCTGTCAGGTGTCAGTCAGGTGTCTGTCAGGTGTTAGTCAGGTGTCTGTCAGGTGTCCGTCAGGTGTCTGTCAGGTGTCTGTCAGGTGTCTGTCAGGTGTTAGTCAGGTGTCTGTCAGGTGTTAGTCAGGTGTCTGTCAGGTGTCCGTCAGGTGTCTGTCAGGTGTCTGTCAGGTGTCAGTCAGGTGTCTGTCAGGTGTTAGTCAGGTGTCCGTCAGGTGTCCGTCAGGTGTTAGTCAGGTGTCCGTCAGGTGTCTGTCAGGTGTCTGTCAGGTGTCCGTCAGGTGTCCGTCAGGTGTCTGTCAGGTGTGTACGTTACCTGGCTCTCCACGAGCATGGCCATGTCCACGAACATGTCGTGCAGCTCGCGGATGCTGTTCTCCAGTTTGATGATCTCAGTGTGTCGGGTCTCGATCTCGTTCAGCGCCTGTTTAGTCATCTGAGAGTCCATCTTAATCTGAGAGAACATAACAAATCCATCTTAATCTGAGAGAACATAACAAATCCATCTTAATCTGAGAGAACATAACAAATCCATCTTAATCTGAGAGAACATTAAACAAATCCATCTTAATCTGAGAGAACATCATAACAAGTCCATCTTAATCTGAGAGAACATAACAAATCCATCTTAATCTAAGAGAACATAACAAATCCATCTTAATCTGAGAGAACATTAAACAAATCCATCTTAATCTGAGAGAACATCATAACAAATCCATCTTAATCTGAGAGTCCATCTTAATCTGAGAGAACATCATAACAAATCCATCTTAATCTGAGAGTCCATCTTAATCTGAGAGAACATCATAACAAATCCATCTTAATCTGAGAGAACATAACAAATCCATCTTAATCTGAGAGAACATTAAACAAATCCATCTTAATCTGAGAGAACATAACGAATCCATCTTAATCTGAGAGTACATCTTAATCTGAGAGAACATCATAACAAATCCATCTTAATCTGAGAGTCCATCATAACAAATCCATCTTAATCTGAGAGAACATCATAACAAATCCATCTTAATCTGAGAGAACATCTTAATCTGAGAGAACATAACAAATCCATCTTAATCTGAGAGAACATTAAACAAATCCATCTTAATCTGAGAGAACATCTTCATCTGAGAGAACATCATAACAAGTCCATCTTAATCTGAGAGAACATCATAACAAATCCATCTTAATCTGAGAGAACATCTTAATCTGAGAGAACATCATAACAAGTCCATCTTAATCTGAGAGAACATCATAACAAGTTCATCTTAATCTGAGAGAACATTAAACAAATCCATCTTAATCTGAGAGTCCATCTTAATCTGAGAGAACATCATAACAAATCCATCTTAATCTGAGAGAACATCATAACAAATCCATCTTAATCTGAGAGAACATCTTAATCTGAGAGAACATCATAACAAATCCATCTTAATCTGAGAGTCCATCTTAATCTGAGAGAACATCCTAACAAGTCCATTTTAATCTGAGAGTCCATTTTAATCTGAGAGAACATCATAACAAATCCATCTTAATCTGAGAGAACATCATAACAAATCCATCTTAATCTGAGAGAACATCATAACAAATCCATCTTAATCTGAGAGTCCATCTTAATCTGAGAGAACATCATAACAAGTCCATCTTAATCTGAGAGAACATTAAACAAATCCATCTTAATCTGAGAGTCCATCTTAATCTGAGAGAACATCATAACAAGTCCATTTTAATCTGAGAGAACATCATAACAAATCCATCTTAATCTGAGAGAACATCTTAATCTGAGAGAACATCATAACAAATCCATCTTAATCTGAGAGTCCATCTTAATCTGAGAGAACATCATAACAAGTCCATCTTAATCTGAGAGAACATTAAACAAATCCATCTTAATCTGAGAGTCCATCTTAATCTGAGAGAACATCATAACAAGTCCATCTTAATCTGAGAGAACATCATAACAAGTCCATCTTAATCTGAGAGAACATCTTAATCTGAGAGAACATCATAACAAGTCCATCTTAATCTGAGAGAACATCATAACAAGTCCATCTTAATCTGAGAGAACATCTTAATCTGAGAGAACATCATAACAAATCCATCTTAATCTGAGAGTCCATCTTAATCTGAGAGAACATCATAACAAGTCCATCTTAATCTGAGAGAACATCTTAATCTGAGAGAACATCATAACAAATCCATCTTAATCTGAGAGTCCATCTTAATCTGAGAGAACATCCTAACAAGTCCATTTTAATCTGAGAGTCCATCTTAATCTGAGAGAACATCATAACAAATCCATCTTAATCTGAGAGAACATCATAACAAATCCATCTTAATCTGAGAGAACATCATAACAAATCCATCTTAATCTGAGAGTCCATCTTAATCTGAGAGAACATCATAACAAGTCCATCTTAATCTGAGAGAACATTAAACAAATCCATCTTAATCTGAGAGTCCATCTTAATCTGAGAGAACATCATAACAAGTCCATCTTAATCTGAGAGAACATCATAACAAATCCATCTTAATCTGAGAGAACATCTTAATCTGAGAGAACATCATAACAAATCCATCTTAATCTGAGAGTCCATCTTAATCTGAGAGAACATCATAACAAGTCCATCTTAATCTGAGAGAACATTAAACAAATCCATCTTAATCTGAGAGTCCATCTTAATCTGAGAGAACATCATAACAAGTCCATCTTAATCTGAGAGAACATCATAACAAGTCCATCTTAATCTGAGAGAACATAACAAGTCCATCTTAATCTGAGAGAACATCTTAATCTGAGAGAACATCATAACAAATCCATCTTAATCTGAGAGTCCATCTTAATCTGAGAGAACATCATAACAAGTCCATCTTAATCTGAGAGAACATCTTAATCTGAGAGAACATCATAACAAATCCATCTTAATCTGAGAGAACATCATAACAAGTCCATCTTAATCTGAGAGAACATTAAACAAATCCATCTTAATCTGAGAGTCCATCTTAATCTGAGAGAACATCTTAATCTGAGAGAACATCATAACAAGTCCATCTTAATCTGAGAGAACATCTTAATCTGAGAGAACATCATAACAAGTCCATCTTAATCTGAGAGAACATCTTAATCTGAGAGAACATAACAAATCCATCTTAATCTGAAGGAGAACATCATAACAAATCCATCTTAATCTGAGAGAACATCTTAATCTGAGAGAACATCATAACAAATCCATCTTAATCTGAGAGTCCATCTTAATCTGAGAGAACATCATAACAAGTCCATCTTAATCTGAGAGAACATTAAACAAATCCATCTTAATCTGAGAGTCCATCTTAATCTGAGAGAACATCATAACAAGTCCATCTTAATCTGAGAGAACATCATAACAAGTCCATCTTAATCTGAGAGAACATCTTAATCTGAGAGAACATCATAACAAGTCCATCTTAATCTGAGAGAACATCATAACAAGTCCATCTTAATCTGAGAGAACATCTTAATCTGAGAGAACATCATAACAAATCCATCTTAATCTGAGAGTCCATCTTAATCTGAGAGAACATCCTAACAAATCCATTTTAATCTGAGAGTCCATCTTAATCTGAGAGAACATCATAACAAATCCATCTTAATCTGAGAGAACATCATAACAAATCCATCTTAATCTGAGAGTCCATCTTAATCTGAGAGAACATTAAACAAATCCATCTTAATCTGAGAGTCCATCTTAATCTGAGAGAACATCATAACAAGTCCATCTTAATCTGAGAGAACATCATAACAAATCCATCTTAATCTGAGAGAACATCTTAATCTGAGAGAACATCATAACAAATCCATCTTAATCTGAGAGTCCATCTTAATCTGAGAGAACATCATAACAAGTCCATCTTAATCTGAGAGAACATTAAACAAATCCATCTTAATCTGAGAGTCCATCTTAATCTGAGAGAACATCATAACAAGTCCATCTTAATCTGAGAGAACATCATAACAAGTCCATCTTAATCTGAGAGAACATCATAACAAGTCCATCTTAATCTGAGAGAACATCTTAATCTGAGAGAACATCATAACAAATCCATCTTAATCTGAGAGTCCATCTTAATCTGAGAGAACATCATAACAAGTCCATCTTAATCTGAGAGAACATCTTAATCTGAGAGAACATCATAACAAATCCATCTTAATCTGAGAGAACATCATAACAAGTCCATCTTAATCTGAGAGAACATTAAACAAATCCATCTTAATCTGAGAGTCCATCTTAATCTGAGAGAACATCTTAATCTGAGAGAACATCATAACAAGTCCATCTTAATCTGAGAGAACATCTTAATCTGAGAGAACATCATAACAAGTCCATCTTAATCTGAGAGAACATCTTAATCTGAGAGAACATAACAAATCCATCTTAATCTGAAGGAGAACATCATAACAAATCCATGTTAATCTGAGGGAATATAAAACATTATAACGAGTCCATCTCAGAGGTCAGGACTTACATCATCGGTGAAGACGGCCAGTTTCCCGCTCTCCAACATGTCCTCCAGCTCTTCGTTAGTGGTGGTTCTGCCGGCTGTGGAGGGACAGGAGGAGAACACGCTCAGAAGGTTTTGCAGCTCGGACAAACGCTTGGCCTGAAGGTCTCCAACTCTGGACTTTATGGATTGAAATGTTCAAGAGAAAACGCCTTGAATGAAGCAGAACCTCCAGTGAAGAAGTCCGTCTGCTTTAGGGGAACTCCATCAAATAAATAAACAGTTTCTGCACAAATGTCATTTAGTATTGTAGTAGTATTGCAGTAGTATTGTAGTAGTATTGCAGTACTCACTGATCTCCAGCTGTCTCTGGTGCGGTCCTTGTACTGTAGTAGTATTGCAGTAGTATTGCAGTAGTATTGCAGTACTCACTGATCTCCAGCTGTCTCTGGATGCGGTCCTTGTACTGTAGTAGTATTGTAGTAGTATTGCAGTAGTATTGCAGTACTCACTGATCTCCAGCTGTCTCTGGATGCGGTCCTTGTACTGTAGTAGTATTGCAGTAGTATTGCAGTATATTCGCAGTACTCACTGATCTCCAGCTGTCTCTGGATGCGGTCCTTGTATTGTAGTAGTATTGTAGTAGTATTGTAGTAGTATTGCAGTAGTATTGCAGTAGTATTGCAGTACTCACTGATCTCCAGCTGTCTCTGGATGCGGTCCTTGCAGCGGTCCCGGTACTTCGACTGCGTAGTGTTGTACTCGGTCATCACCTCTACAAACTTGCGGGACAGCGTAGAGTGCTGAAACACAAACAGTTACTATAAATACAACTACAATACAAGCGAGCGTCATGGCAACGAGCGCAAAGACTAGAGGCCGATATAGCAGCTGGTCAATATATCGGTCCGATATTTGGATATTTGACAATATCTGCCGATCTAACGCCGATACAAGGCCGATATTTCTGGAACTGAACGTCACAGAGACTTCCTCCGCCTCAGGAAGCAGAGAAACATAAAAGGCTTGGACCCTATTCTATATGTTTTATGTTGCAGACTTATTACAGAAAGACTTATTAGGCCCATGCAGAGCCCGTCCGGTGATATCGGCACTGAAGCACCAAATAGAGCACAATAGCGCCCCCTTCAGAGCACCAAATAGAAATGAATGGGAGAACAAAAATGAACTTTGTTGTAGACAAAAATAATTTGGCACAGACGTCCGTCGCATGACCCCGATCAAAAAAGTCAATGATGGCCACACCCCATCTCACATTGTGTTGCCATGACAACGACCCCAAAACCCACCAATGGGACAAGCCGGTGTCAAGTTTGACACAGCCAAACCAAAATCGGTACAAACGTGAGAAAACAGTAGATAAATGGTTGCTAGGTAACCAACAGGAGGCATTGTGGGTAAATCGAGTGATCTTTTAACAAACTCAACGCTATGGGCCTTTCCGAAGATACTACCGCAATACTACTGTAGTACTCCTGCAATACTACTGCATTACTACTGTAGTACTCCTGCAATACTACTGCAATACTACCGCATTACTACTGTAGTACTCCTGCAATACTACTGCATTACTACCGCACTACTACTGTAGTACTCCTGCAATACTATCACATACTACAGTAATATTGCAGTAGTATTGCAGTAGTATTGCAGTAGTATTGCAGGAGTACTACAGTAGTATTGCAGGAGTACTACAGTAGTATTGCAGGAGTATTGCAGTAGTATTGCAGTAGTATTGCAGGAGTACTACAGTAGTATTGCAGGAGTACTACAGTAGTATTGCAGGAGTACTACAGTAGTATTGCAGTAGAAGTGGTACCTGTGTTTTGCGGATGCGCAGATCGGCTGATGATCTGTTCAGACCCTCCTCCTGCTCGATGCTCTGCTCGATCGCTGCAAAACACAAACTCATTTACAACAACTCTTTAACTTCACTACAACATTGACTACAATAAACCCCAGTCTCTACAATAAACCCCAGTCTCTACAATAAGCCCCAGTCTCTACAATAAGCCCCAGTCTCTACAATAGTAACAGTCTCTACAATAGTAACAGTCTCTACAATAGTAACAGTCTCTACAATAGTAACAGTCTCTACAATAGTAACAGTCTCTACAATAGTAACTGTCTCTACAATAGTAACTGTCTCTACAATAGTAACAGTCTCTACAATAGTAACTGTCTCTACAATAGTAACGGTCTCTACAATAGTAACAGTCTCTACAATAGTAACAGTCTCTACGATAGTAACAGTCTTTACAATAGTAACTGTCTCTACAATAGTAACAGTCTCTACAATAGTAACAGTCTACAATAGTAACAGTCTCTACAATAGTAACAGTCTCTACGATAGTAACAGTCTCTACAATAGTAACAGTCTCTACAATAGTAACAGTCTTTACAATAGTAACTGTCTCTACAATAGTAACAGTCTCTACAATAGTAACTGTCTCTACAATAGTAACAGTCTCTACAATAGTAACAGTCTCTACGATAGTAACAGTCTTTACAATAGTAACTGTCTCTACAATAGTAACAGTCTCTACAATAGTAACTGTCTCTACAATAGTAACAGTCTCTACAATAGTAACAGTCTCTACAATAAACCCCAGTCTCTACAATAGTAACAGTCTCTACAATAGTAACAGTCTCTACAATAGTAACAGTCTCTACAATAGTAACTGTCTCTACAATAGTAACAGTCTCTACAATAGTAACTGTCTCTACAATAGTAACAGTCTCTACAATAGTAACAGTCTTTACAATAGTAACTGTCTCTACAATAGTAACTGTCTCTACAATAGTAACAGTCTCTACAATAGTAACAGTCTCTACAATAGTAACTGTCTCTACAATAGTAACTGTCTCTACAATAGTAACTGTCTCTACAATAGTAACAGTCTCTACAATAGTAACTGTCTCTACAATAGTAACTGTCTCTACAATAGTAACTGTCTCTACAATAGTAACTGTCTCTACAATAGTAACAGTCTCTACAATAGTAACTGTCTCTACAATAGTAACAGTCTCTACAATAGTAACAGTCTTTACAATAGTAACTGTCTCTACAATAGTAACTGTCTCTACAATAGTAACAGTCTCTACAATAGTAACTGTCTCTACAATAGTAACTGTCTCTACAATAGTAATAGTAACTGTCTCTACAATAGTAACTGTCTCTACAATAGTAACAGTCTCTACAATAGTAACAGTCTCTACAATAGTAACAGTCTCTACAATAGTAATAGTCTCTACAATAGTAACAGTCTCTACAATAGTAACAGTCTCTACAATAGTAATAGTAACTGTCTCTACAATAGTAACAGTCTCTACAATAGTAACTGTCTCTACAATAGTAATAGTAACAGTCTACAATAGTAACAGTCTCTACAATAGTAACAGTCTCTACAATAGTAACAGTCTCTACAATAGTAACAGTCTCTACAATAGTAACAGTCTCTACAATAGTAATAGTAACTGTCTCTACAATAGTAACAGTCTCTACAATAGTAACAGTCTCTACAATAGTAACAGTCTCTACGATAGTAACAGTCTCTACGATAGTAACAGTCTCTACGATAGTAACAGTCTCTACAATAGTAACAGTCTCTACAATAGTAATAGTAACTGTCTCTACAATAGTAACAGTCTCTACAATAGTAACAGTCTCTACAATAGTAACTGTCTCTACAATAGTAACAGTCTCTACAATAGTAACAGTCTCTACAATAGTAACAGTCTCTACAATAGTAATAGTAACTGTCTCTACAATAGTAACAGTCTCTACAATAGTAACTGTCTCTACAATAGTAACAGTCTCTACAATAGTAACAGTCTCTAGTAACAGTCTCTACAATAGTAACAGTCTACAATAGTAACAGTCTCTACAATAGTAACTGTCTCTACAATAGTAACAGTCTCTACAATAGTAACAGTCTCTACAATAGTAACTGTCTCTACAATAGTTACAGTCTCTACAATAGTAACTGTCTCTACAATAGTAACAGTCTCTACAATAGTAACAGTCTCTACAATAGTAATAGTAACAGTCTCTACAATAGTAATAGTAACAGTCTCTACAATAGTAACAGTCTCTACAATAGTAATAGTAACAGTCTCTACAATAGTAATAGTAACAGTCTCTACAATAGTAACAGTCTCTACAATAGTAATAGTAACAGTCTCTACAATAGTAACAGTCTCTACAATAGTAACAGTCTCTACAATAGTAATAGTAACAGTCTCTACAATAGTAACAGTCTCTACAATAGTAACAGTCTCTACAATAGTAATAGTAACAGTCTCTACAATAGTAACAGTCTCTACAATAGTAACTGTCTCTACAATAGTAACTGTCTCTACAATAGTAATAGTAACAGTCTCTACAATAGTAACAGTCTCTACAATAGTAATAGTAACTGTCTCTACAATAGTAACTGTCTCTACAATAGTAACAGTCTCTACAATAGTAACAGTCTCTACAATAGTAACAGTCTCTACAATAGTAATAGTAACAGTCTCTACAATAGTAACAGTCTCTACAATAGTAACAGTCTCTACAATAGTAATAGTAACAGTCTCTACAATAGTAACAGTCTCTACAATAGTAACAGTCTCTACAATAGTAACTGTCTCTACAATAGTAACAGTCTCTACAATAGTAACTGTCTCTACAATAGTAACAGTCTCTACAATAGTAACTGTCTCTACAATAGTAACAGTCTCTACAATAGTAACAGTCTCTACAATAGTAACAGTCTCTACAATAGTAACAGTCTCTACGATAGTAACAGTCTTTACAATAGTAACTGTCTCTACAATAGTAACAGTCTCTACAATAGTAACAGTCTTTACAATAGTAACTGTCTCTACAATAGTAACTGTCTCTACAATAGTAACAGTCTCTACAATAGTAACTGTCTCTACAATAGTAACAGTCTCTACAATAGTAACTGTCTCTACAATAGTAACAGTCTCTACAATAGTAATAGTAACAGTCTCTACAATAGTAACAGTCTCTACAATAGTAATAGTAACAGTCTCTACAATAGTAACAGTCTCTACGATAGTAACAGTCTCTACAATAGTAACAGTCTTTACAATAGTAACTGTCTCTACAATAGTAACAGTCTCTACGATAGTAACAGTCTCTACAATAGTAATAGTAACAGTCTCTACAATAGTAACAGTCTCTACAATAGTAACAGTCTCTACAATAGTAACAGTCTTTACAATAGTAACTGTCTCTACAATAGTAACAGTCTCTACGATAGTAACAGTCTCTACAATAGTAACAGTCTCTACAATAGTAACTGTCTCTACAATAGTAACAGTCTCTACGATAGTAACAGTCTCTACAATAGTAACAGTCTCTACAATAGTAACAGTCTCTACAATAGTAACAGTCTCTACAATAGTAATAGTAACTGTCTCTACAATAGTAACAGTCTCTACAATAGTAACAGTCTCTACAATAGTAACAGTCTCTACAATAGTAACAGTCTCTACAATAGTAACTGTCTCTACAATAGTAACAGTCTCTACGATAGTAACAGTCTTTACAATAGTAACTGTCTCTACAATAGTAACAGTCTCTACGATAGTAACAGTCTTTACAATAGTAACTGTCTCTACAATAGTAACAGTCTCTACGATAGTAACAGTCTTTACAATAGTAACTGTCTCTACAATAGTAACAGTCTCTACAATAGTAACTGTCTCTACAATAGTAACAGTCTCTACAATAGTAACTGTCTCTACAATAGTAACAGTCTCTACAATAGTAACAGTCTTTACAATAGTAACTGTCTCTACAATAGTAACAGTCTCTACAATAGTAACAGTCTCTACAATAGTAACAGTCTTTACAATAGTAACTGTCTCTACAATAGTAACAGTCTCTACAATAGTAACTGTCTCTACAATAGTAACAGTCTCTACAATAGTAACTGTCTCTACAATAGTAACAGTCTCTACGATAGTAACAGTCTTTACAATAGTAACTGTCTCTACAATAGTAACAGTCTCTACAATAGTAACAGTCTCTACAATAGTAACAGTCTCTACAATAGTAATAGTAACTGTCTCTACAATAGTAACAGTCTCTACAATAGTAACAGTCTCTACAATAGTAACAGTCTCTACAATAGTAACAGTCTCTACAATAGTAATAGTAACTGTCTCTACAATAGTAACAGTCTTTACAATAGTAACAGTCTCTACAATAGTAACAGTCTCTACGATAGTAACAGTCTTTACAATAGTAACTGTCTCTACAATAGTAACAGTCTCTACGATAGTAACAGTCTTTACAATAGTAACTGTCTCTACAATAGTAACAGTCTCTACAATAGTAACTGTCTCTACAATAGTAACAGTCTCTACAATAGTAACTGTCTCTACAATAGTAACAGTCTCTACAATAGTAACAGTCTTTACAATAGTAACTGTCTCTACAATAGTAACTGTCTCTACAATAGTAACAGTCTCTACAATAGTAATAGTAACAGTCTCTACAATAGTAACAGTCTCTACAATAGTAACAGTCTCTACAATAGTAACTGTCTCTACAATAGTAACAGTCTCTACAATAGTAACAGTCTTTACAATAGTAACTGTCTCTACAATAGTAACAGTCTCTACAATAGTAACAGTCTCTACAATAGTAATAGTAACAGTCTCTACAATAGTAACAGTCTCTACGATAGTAACAGTCTCTACAATAGTAACAGTCTTTACAATAGTAACTGTCTCTACAATAGTAACAGTCTCTACGATAGTAACAGTCTCTACAATAGTAATAGTAACAGTCTCTACAATAGTAACAGTCTCTACAATAGTAACAGTCTCTACAATAGTAACAGTCTCTACAATAGTAACAGTCTTTACAATAGTAACTGTCTCTACAATAGTAACAGTCTCTACGATAGTAACAGTCTCTACAATAGTAACAGTCTCTACAATAGTAACTGTCTCTACAATAGTAACAGTCTCTACGATAGTAACAGTCTCTACAATAGTAACAGTCTCTACAATAGTAACAGTCTCTACAATAGTAATAGTAACTGTCTCTACAATAGTAACAGTCTCTACAATAGTAACAGTCTCTACAATAGTAACAGTCTCTACAATAGTAACAGTCTCTACAATAGTAACTGTCTCTACAATAGTAACAGTCTCTACGATAGTAACAGTCTTTACAATAGTAACTGTCTCTACAATAGTAACAGTCTCTACGATAGTAACAGTCTTTACAATAGTAACTGTCTCTACAATAGTAACAGTCTCTACGATAGTAACAGTCTTTACAATAGTAACTGTCTCTACAATAGTAACAGTCTCTACAATAGTAACTGTCTCTACAATAGTAACAGTCTCTACAATAGTAACTGTCTCTACAATAGTAACAGTCTCTACAATAGTAACAGTCTTTACAATAGTAACTGTCTCTACAATAGTAACAGTCTCTACAATAGTAACAGTCTCTACAATAGTAACAGTCTTTACAATAGTAACTGTCTCTACAATAGTAACAGTCTCTACAATAGTAACTGTCTCTACAATAGTAACAGTCTCTACAATAGTAACTGTCTCTACAATAGTAACAGTCTCTACGATAGTAACAGTCTTTACAATAGTAACTGTCTCTACAATAGTAACAGTCTCTACAATAGTAACAGTCTCTACAATAGTAACAGTCTCTACAATAGTAATAGTAACTGTCTCTACAATAGTAACAGTCTCTACAATAGTAACAGTCTCTACAATAGTAACAGTCTCTACAATAGTAATAGTAACTGTCTCTACAATAGTAACAGTCTTTACAATAGTAACAGTCTCTACAATAGTAACAGTCTCTACGATAGTAACAGTCTTTACAATAGTAACTGTCTCTACAATAGTAACAGTCTCTACGATAGTAACAGTCTTTACAATAGTAACTGTCTCTACAATAGTAACAGTCTCTACAATAGTAACTGTCTCTACAATAGTAACAGTCTCTACAATAGTAACTGTCTCTACAATAGTAACAGTCTCTACAATAGTAACAGTCTTTACAATAGTAACTGTCTCTACAATAGTAACTGTCTCTACAATAGTAACAGTCTCTACAATAGTAACAGTCTTTACAATAGTAACTGTCTCTACAATAGTAACAGTCTCTACAATAGTAACAGTCTTTACAATAGTAACTGTCTCTACAATAGTAACTGTCTCTACAATAGTAACAGTCTCTACAATAGTAACAGTCTTTACAATAGTAACTGTCTCTACAATAGTAACAGTCTCTACAATAGTAACAGTCTCTACAATAGTAACAGTCTCTACAATAGTAACAGTCTCTACAATAGTAACTGTCTCTACAATAGTAACAGTCTCTACAATAGTAACAGTCTTTACAATAGTAACTGTCTCTACAATAGTAACAGTCTCTACAATAGTTACAGTCTCTACAATAGTAACAGTCTCTACAATAGTAATAGTAACTGTCTCTACAATAGTAACAGTCTTTACAATAGTAACAGTCTCTACAATAGTAACAGTCTCTACGATAGTAACAGTCTTTACAATAGTAACTGTCTCTACAATAGTAACAGTCTCTACGATAGTAACAGTCTTTACAATAGTAACTGTCTCTACAATAGTAACAGTCTCTACAATAGTAACTGTCTCTACAATAGTAACAGTCTCTACAATAGTAACTGTCTCTACAATAGTAACAGTCTCTACAATAGTAACAGTCTTTACAATAGTAACTGTCTCTACAATAGTAACTGTCTCTACAATAGTAACAGTCTCTACAATAGTAACAGTCTTTACAATAGTAACTGTCTCTACAATAGTAACAGTCTCTACAATAGTAACAGTCTTTACAATAGTAACTGTCTCTACAATAGTAACTGTCTCTACAATAGTAACAGTCTCTACAATAGTAACAGTCTTTACAATAGTAACTGTCTCTACAATAGTAACAGTCTCTACAATAGTAACAGTCTCTACAATAGTAACAGTCTCTACAATAGTAACAGTCTCTACAATAGTAACAGTCTCTACAATAGTAACTGTCTCTACAATAGTAACAGTCTCTACAATAGTAACAGTCTTTACAATAGTAACTGTCTCTACAATAGTAACAGTCTCTACAGTAGTAACAGTCTTTACAATAGTAACTGTCTCTACAATAGTAACAGTCTCTACAGTAGTAACAGTCTCTACAATAGTAGCTCTACCTTTTAACTTTGAGCGGACTTTGTTGGCTGTCTTCTTGATGTCGGCCGTCAGGTCCTCCAGCTCCTGCTTAGTCTCTGTCAGAACAGAACAGCTTCGTCAGCAACTTTCATGTTTCTGCCTCTACAACGAGACTAAAGTAAAGGGCAGTTAATGAGACGGTGGCTATAAACATGTGACTTCAGTGACAGTTTGTCCAAGTGGGAGAACAAACATGTACATTAGCAGCCAGTGTCACTACCTTAGACTGGGTGATATTGATCTGAGAAAATTTTATTGAGATATTTTGGGCATTTTCCTTTTCCTGTTTTTATTCTATATTTCTCCCCCCGCCATTTTCACTGAGCTGCGGTCACTGATGCATGCTGGGAGTTGTAGTCACTGATGCATGCTGGGAGTTGTAGTCACTGATGCATGCTGGGAGTTGTAGTCACTGATGCATGCTGGGAGTTGTAGTCACTGATGCATGCTGGGAGCTGTAGTCACTGATGCATGCTGGGAGCTGTAGTCACTGATGCATGCTGGGAGTTGTAGTCACTGATGCATGCTGGGAGCTGTAGTCACTGATGCATGCTGGGAGCTGCGGTCACTGATGCATGCTGGGAGCTGTAGTCACTGATGCATGCTGGGAGCTGTAGTCACTGGTGCATGCTGGGAGCTGTGGTCACTGATGCATGCTGGGAGCTGCGGTCACTGATGCATGCTGGGAGCTGCGGTCACTGATGCATGCTGGGAGCTGCGGTCACTGATGCATGCTGGGAGTTGTAGTCACTGATGCATGCTGGGAGCTGTAGTCACTGGTGCATGCTGGGAGCTGTGGTCACTGATGCATGCTGGGAGCTGCGGTCACTGATGCATGCTGGGAGCTGCGGTCACTGATGCATGCTGGGAGCTGCGGTCACTGATGCATGCTGGGAGCTGTAGTCACTGGTGAATGCTGGGAGTTGTAGTCACTGATGCATGCTGGGAGCTGTAGTCACTGATGCATGCTGGGAGTTGTAGTCACTGATGCATGCCAGGAGCTGTAGTCACTGATGCATGCTGGGAGCTGTAGTCACTGATGCATGCTGGGAGCTGTAGTCACTGATGCATGCTGGGAGTTGTAGTCACTGATGCATGCTGGGAGCTGTGGTCACTGATGCATGCTGGGAGCTGCGGTCACTGATGCATGCTGGGAGCTGCGGTCACTGATGCATGCTGGGAGCTGCGGTCACTGATGCATGCTGGGAGCTGTAGTCACTGATGCATGCTGGGAGCTGTAGTCACTGATGCATGCTGGGAGCTGTAGTCACTGATGCATGCTGGGAGTTGTAGTCACTGATGCATGCTGGGAGCTGCGGTCACTGATGCATGCTGGGAGCTGCGGTCACTGATGCATGCTGGGAGCTGCGGTCACTGATGCATGCTGGGAGTTGTAGTCACTGATGCATGCTGGGAGCTGTAGTCACTGATGCATGCTGGGAGCTGCGGTCACTGATGCATGCTGGGAGCTGCGGTCACTGATGCATGCTGGGAGCTGTAGTCACTGATGCATGCTGGGAGCTGCGGTCACTGAGGCATGCTGGGAGCTGCGGTCACTGATGCATGCTGGGAGCTGCGGTCACTGATGCATGCTGGGAGCTGCGGTCACTGATGCATGCTGGGAGCTGCGGTCACTGATGCATGCTGGGAGCTGCAGTCACTGATGCATGCTGGGAGCTGCGGTCACTGAGGCATGCTGGGAGCTGTAGTGTGATGCATGCTGGGAGCTGCGGTCACTGATGCATGCTGGGAGCTGCAGTCACTGATGCATGCTGGGAGCTGTAGTCACTGATGCATGCTGGGAGCCGTAGTCACTGATGCATGCTGGGAGCTGTAGTCACTGATGCATGCTGGGAGCTGAAAGTGTGATGCATGCTGGGAGCTGTAGTCACTGGTGCATGCTGGGAGCTGTAGTCACTGGTGCATGCTGGGAGCTGCGGTCACTGATGCATGCTGGGAGCTGCGGTCACTGATGCATGCTGGGAGCTGTGGTCACTGATGCATGCTGGGAGCTGCGGTCACTGATGCATGCTGGGAGCTGTAGTGTGATGCATGCTGGGAGCTGCGGTCACTGGTGCATGCTGGGAGCTGTAGTGTGATGCATGCTGGGAGCTGCGGTCACTGATGCATGCTGGGAGCTGTGGTCACTGATGCATGCTGGGAGCTGCGGTCACTGATGCATGCTGGGAGCTGCGGTCACTGATGCATGCTGGGAGCTGCGGTCACTGGTGCATGCTGGGAGCTGTAGTGTGATGCATGCTGGGAGCTCTGCTGTGGGTCAGATTTACGGGCGCTGCAGTGACTCCACTTCAGCCAATCACAACGCTGCGTTAGAAACCTGCTGACCAATCACAGAAGCCCGTCTCATCTCTGGGACTCGAACCTGTGACCTGGTATTTCTGCTGCAGTCATAGGTTCCCGCTCAAACTGGGCCACGGTCTCAGAGTCTGTGGAAACTGGAGCAAGGGTTCTCAAACAGCCCCCCCCTCCCCTCTCCCTGGAGCTCATTCTGGGTCAGCCTGAGGTGAATAATGCATGCTGGGAAATGTAGTGAAGCCTCATTTCCTCAGAGACAAACTCATTCACAATTTCCCTCCAAACTGGAGCTGCTGGAACCTCTTCTTCTCACGTTTCCTGAAGCTGAGCTCACGGCGATACAGAGCCGATCATCATGTCAGACTTGAGTTTTTCCACATTTCTTTCCTATTACTTATATTGTAAATCTATTTTTGTACTTGTTCTTATTTTTTGTCATTTCCCTCAGTTTTTCACTTTTCTAAAAAAAGTGTAATTTGTCTCACATTTATTTACAAGTATTTCCAAAATTGTTATCATGTTTGTGAACATTCCCCCCCCCCCTTCTCCCCCCAAATTTTTTTCATTTTCCTTTTTTAGATTTTCTTTCAGTTTTTCCTCATTTTATTTTTTCACGATGTTTTTTCTTTTTGTCATTTGTCCCACATTCTTCCTTACAGTTTTGTTTCACGTGAACAGGCCGTTACAGAGACATTAAAGGCAACGCAGATCAGCGACAGACTCTTACCTGGAGACGCTCATACATGCGGGGGGCGGGGCGTCGAGCATGCAGGGGGCGGGGCTTCACATGCCACAGTGACGTCACGTGATGAACTGAAAACAGGAGCATGCAACACGGACATGCAAAAACACATGACACCAGAGACGACACGGACATGCAAAAGAATCCACACGCGAACATACAAGTCTGATATTTAACCCCTTAACGCCGCTGTTGCTAATTAGTGCCAAACCTCTTCCTGCAAGACTGTGGCTAAAGTAATCCATGCCGTACCTGGATATTTGTTTTGTTTTTTGACGATTTAGGTACGTTGCGAATTAGCAACGTCAGGCCATAATGGAAAACTGCAATAGCCACCTGGTGGCATGCACACAGTGACCACATTTTAGTAGTATGTAGATCTACTACAGCGCTAAAACGTTTTTTAGAACATGCCATTGTAGAGCGTTTCTATAATCATTGTAACAATAACATACAAGGATATATTAAAAAAATGTGTCCCTTATTTTACACAGAACAAAATGAAACCATTCATGTTGTATGCAAAGCGACCACAAGGTGGACCTATTGGACCACAAACAAGAGTTCCACAAGAGTTTTACCGTCTGAAAATAATGTGCAATTATAATATAATTAGCAAATAAGTAATGAGAGTTATCTTATGTACAATGAATAATCAAACCTCAGAAAAGAGAGTAAAATATGATAATTAGTAATAAAAATGGTGACATGTCTGTTATGTAGATAAATTGTCTGCACCTTTCTAAAGTGCTTTTTTTTCCTACATCAGGTGATGAAAGCAGCAGCAGCATGCCTGCTGTTGCTCATTTACAACACACCTAATATTGTAGTTATGCCTGCTGTTGCTCATTTACAACACACCTAATATTGTATTTATGCCTGATGTCGCTCATTTACAACACACCTAATATTGTATTTATGCCTGATGTCGCTAATTTACAACACACCTAATATTGTATTTATGCCTGATGTCGCTCATTTACAACACACCTAATATTGTAGTTGTGCCTGTTGTTGCTAATTAGCGACATACCTAAAACTATATCTGTACTATGTGCTACAAATAAATGAACAATCTCCACTTAATTTAGCATCAGCTTGAAATCAAAAACACTGATAATATATTTTTTCTATAATTGGAAATTCAGGTGTTAAGGGGTTAAGTGAGCAGGGAAACTAACGGGAAACTAAGGGGAAACTAACGGGAATATAATGGGGAATCTAACGGGAAACTAACAGGAAACTAACGGGAAACTAAGGGGAATCTAACGGGAAAGTAACGGGAAACTAACGGAAAACTAAGGGGAAACTTCTGCACAACATAGTTCATATTTAAATAAGTCTGCTTCCAATGTCGATACTGGGGGTTTGAGAATCTACCGATATCCGATACCAGAGACTTTCTTTAACCTCTTAACCCCCACCTTAACCAAACACCTTTTCTCCAGTGCAGCTTTACCCAAATCTTTAAAGTTTCTCGAACTGGATAGTTTACAGCCTATAGGCCGGGAAAACGCCTCATTTGAAAGCTAAGACCTACAAAACCCCCAGGGCAGCTGTGGCTATAATAGTAGCTTACGACCAGGTATGGAGTGAATGAATATCGGTTCAGTATCGGATATTTGGAATCGATCCGTGATATATTGTTTTTACAGTATCGGAGCAGTGCCTCCCTATGGAGCCAGGTGTGCTTTTATTTTGAAACACATTAGTTTTTTGTTTTTTTTGGTTCAGGAATCAGATTAGCTTCAGAATGTGTGAAGTGTGGAGTGTGTGGGAGTGTGTGGGAGTGTGTTGATGTGTATGTGTATGTGTGTTGTCGGGGGGATTCCGGGCGCTCTGTGGTACTCACTCTCATCAGGGTTGGGCGCGGCGAGGATGGCGCTGTGCTGCTTCTTCACCTGCTCCACATCTTCAGACAGTTTCTCTATACAGCCCCGGATCTCCTCCACCTGAAACACACCAACACCGAAACTGAACATCACTGACACTGAACATCACTGAAACTGAACAAACACTGAAACTGAACAAACACTGAAACTGAACAAACATCACTGAAACTAAACATCACTGAAACTGAACATCACTGAAACTGAACATCACTGAAACTGAACAAACACCGAAACTGAACATCACTGAAACTGAACAAACATCACTGAAACTGAACATCACTGAAACTGAACAAACGTCACTGAAACTGAACAAACATCACTGAAACTGAACACACACTGAAACTGAACAAACACTGAAACTGAACAAACACTGAAACTGAACAAACACTGAAACTGAACAAACGCTGAAACTGAACACACGTCACTGAAACTGAACAAACACTGAAACTGAACAAACGTCACTGAAACTGAACAAACATCACTGAAACTGAACACACACTGAAACTGAACAAACGCTGAAACTGAACAAACGCTGAAACTGAACAAACGCTGAAACTGAACAAACACTGAAACTGAACAAACATCACTGAAACTGAACATCACTGAAACTGAACAAACGTCACTGAAACTGAACAAACATCACTGAAACTGAACACACACTGAAACTGAACAAACACTGAAACTGAACAAACACTGAAACTGAACACACGCTGAAACTGAACAAACGCTGAAACTGAACAAACACTGAAACTGAACACACGTCACTGAAACTGAACAAACACTGAAACTGAACAAACGCTGAAACTGAACAAACACTGAAACTGAACACACGTCACTGAAACTGAACAAACACTGAAACTGAACAAACGCTGAAACTGAACAAACACTGAAACTGAACAAACGCTGAAACTGAACAAACACTGAAACTGAACACACGTCACTGAAACTGAACAAACACTGAAACTGAACAAACGCTGAAACTGAACAAACACTGAAACTGAACACACACTGAAACTGAACACACACTGAAACTGAACAAACACTGAAACTGAACAAACGCTGAAACTGAACAAACGCTGAAACTGAACAAACGCTGAAACTGAACAAACACTGAAACTGAACAAACACTGAAACTGAACAAACGCTGAAACTGAACAAACGCTGAAACTGAACAAACACTGAAACTGAACACATCCACCATATTGTAACCTCTTAACCCCCGCCTGAACCGAGCACATTTTCTCTAGTTCGGCTTCACCCGAATCTAAAACTTCTTTAAAAAAGCCTCAAAATAGCAACAAAAACAAGGATGAAAAAAATGTGCCATAAAAGCAAGAATACTAAAATAAAATAACTAAAAAAGGGTCAAAAACCGACAAAAGCACAATAAAAACGCAGTGACAACGAAAACATGATAAAATAGGATCACTTTTGTAGGCCTTAGCTTTCAAATGAGGCGTTACACTGGTGCTCTTCAGTTGACAAGCTTTTAGATTTGGGTAAAGCCGAACTGGAGAAAATGTGCTCGGTTAAAGGCAGGAGGTACCAGTGCATGTTTAGCTTATAGCGCTATATTAACTACAGGCTAACGCTAACAACAATACTCTCCCTACCAGTGCATGTTTAGCTTATAGCGCTATATTAACTACAGGCTAACGCTAACAACAATACTCTCCCTACCAGTGCATGTTTAGCTTATAGCGCTATAGCAACTACAGGCTAACGCTAACAGCAATACTCTCCCTACCAGTGCATGTTTAGCTTATAGCGCTATAGCAACTACAGGCTAACGCTAACAACAATACTCTCCCTACCAGTGCATGTTTAGCTTATAGCGCTATAGCAACTACAGGCTAACGCTAACAACAATACTCTCCCTACCAGTGCATGTTTAGCTTATAGCGCTATAGCAACTACAGGCTAACGCTAACAACAATACTCTCCCTACCAGTGCATGTTTAGCTTATAGCGCTATAGCAACTACAGGCTAACGCTAACAACAATACTCTCCCTACCAGTGCATGTTTAGCTTATAGCGCTATAGCAACTACAGGCTAACGCTAACAACAATACTCTCCCTACCAGTGCATGTTTAGCTTATAGCGCTATAGCAACTACAGGCTAACGCTAACAGCAGTCGCTCAAACTTAAATATCACAATACTCTCCCTACAATAGTAACAGTAGTATTGTGGTGGTGGTTAGGGTTAGGGTTGTAGTATAGAAGTTACAGTAGTAGTATTGTAGTAGTATTGTAGTAATATTGTAGTAGTATTGTAGTAAAGTACTGACCTGCTCGAAGAACTCATCCATGAAGTGGTCCCTGTCGACCTGCACCACCTCCTCATCATCATCACTGTCCTTCGCCTGGAACACAGAAAAACCACAGTCAGTGAACGCACCACAGAAAAATCCCCATGTTTGTGTTATTGTACAGGAGAGCCAGATGCCCTCCCGCGGAGGGTCATGTGACTCGTCCATACCATCCCCATGTTTGTGTTATTGTACAGGAGAGCCAGATGCCCTCCCACACAGGGTCATGTGACTCGTCCATACCATCCCCATGTTTGTGTTATTGTACAGGAGAGCCAGATGCCCTCCCGCGGAGGGTCATGTGACTCGTCCATACCATCCCCATGTTTGTGTTATTGTACAGGAGAGCCAGATGCCCTCCCACACAGGGTCATGTGACTCGTCCACAGGAGTCGCTAGTGATTCAAACTGAGACACATTTATTTAATCTGATACATTTTTATATTGTTTCGATCGACCTATTCTCAGCCCCTCCCACCACTCGCTCTGTAGTATTTATAGTATTTGTACTGTAGTATTTATAGTATTTGTACTGTAGTATTTATAGTATTTTTAATATTTGTACTGTAGTATTTATAGTATTTGCAGTATTTATGGTATATGTAGTATTTGTGCTGCAGGAGTGGAAGAGGGTGTTTGTGTGAGGACATTTCCCTCCACTGTGAGAGAGTGCACGTGGGAGAGTGCACGTGGGAGAGTGCACGTGGGAGAGTGCACGTGGGAGAGTGCACATGGGAGAGTGCACGTGGGAGAGTGCACGTGAGTCCGAGTCAAGGACAAACCCCAGGAGTTTATCTGAGTCTGACACTGGATCATATTTATATTTACAGTGAGGAAAATAAGTATTTGAACACCTGCTACTTTGCAAGTTCTCCCACTGAGAAATCATGGAGGGTCTGAGATTGTCCTCGTAGGTGCATGTCCACTGTGAGGGACATCATCTAAAAAAAAAATCCAGAAATCACAATGTTTGATTTTGTAACTATTTATTTGTATGATACAGCTGCAAATAAGTATTTGAACATCTGTCTATCAGCTAGAATTCTGGCCCTCAAAGACCTGTTAGTGCCTTTACAAAGTCCACCTCCATTTATGATCCTAAATGTAGATGCTCCTGTTTGAGGTGGTTCGCTGCATAAAGACACCTGTCCACCCCATACAATCAGTAAGAATCCAACTACTAACATGGCCCAGACCAAAGAGCTGTCCAAAGACACTAGAGACACTTGTCCACCTCCACAAGGTTGGAAAGGGCTACGGGGAAATGGCCGAGCAGCTTGGTGAAGAAAGGTCCACTGTTGGAGCAATCATTAGAAAATGGAAGAAGCTAAACATGACTGTCCATCTCCCTCGGACTGGGGCTCCATGCAAGATCTCACCTCGTGTGGTCTCCATGATCCTAAGAAAGGTGAGAAATCAGCCCAGAACTACACGGGAGGAGCTGGTCAATGACCTGAGAAGAGCTGGACCACCGTTTCCACGGTTACTGTTGGTAATACACTAAGACGTCATGGTTGAAATCATGCATGGCCCGGAAGGTTCCCCGGCTTAAACCAGCACATGTCAAGGCCCGTCTTCAGTTTGGACCATTTGGATGATCCAGAGGAGTCCTGGGAAGGTCATGTGGTCAGATGATAATTCCACTAAACGTGTTTGGAGGAAGAAGAATGATGAGTACCATCCCAAGAACACCATCCCTACTGTGAAGCATGGGGGTGGTAGCATCAGGCTTTGGGGGTGTTTTCTGCACATGGGACAGGGCGACTGCACTGTATTAAGGAGAGGATGACCGGGGCCATGTATTGCGAGATCTTCCCTCAGTTAGAGCATTGAAGATGGGTCGAGGTCTTCCAACATGACAATGACCCGAAGCACAGCCAGGAGAACCAAGGAGTGGCTCTGTAAGAAGCAGATCAAGGTTCTCCAGACCTAAACCCAATAGAGAATCTTTGGAGGGAGCTCAAACTCCAGCCCAGAAACCTGACTGATCTAGAGAAGATCTGTGTGGAGGAGTGGACCAAAACCCCTCCTGCAGTGTGTGCAAACCTGGTGAAGAACTACAGGAAACGTTTGACCTCTGTAATTGCAAACAAAGGCGACTGTACCAAATATTAACTTTGATTTTCTCAGGTGTTCAAATACTTATTTGCAGCTGTATCACACAAATAAATAGTTACAAAATCATACATTGTGATTTCTGGATTGTTTTGTAGATGATGTCCCTCACAGTGGACATGCACCTACGAGGACGATCTCAGACCCTCCATGACCAGGGTGTTATACTTATTTTCCTCACTGTGTGTCTTTTTATTCCATTTAAACTTTCACCTGATCTTCACAATAACACGAGGCCAGAGTAACATTTGAAAGCTAAGACCTACTAAACTCATCTTGTTTGTGTTATTATGTTTTCTTTGCTCTTTTTGTGTTTTAGCCGCGTTGTGTCTTTTTAGTTTAATGTAACTGTGACCAGAGTTTAGCAGGCCTTAGCTTTCAAATGCTACTCTGGCCTCGAGGCTGAGCTTTTGGGTTTGGGTTAAACAAACTTCACAGCCTTGGATTCAAACACTTTTTCATTTGATTCATCGAGTTTTGAATTTTTCCACAAAAAAATCATCTTCAAACTAAACCAGATCCAAAACCACGCGTTTCCGGTTGTGTTGCCGTGTGTTTAGACGAAAGCAGGAAATGAAAGCTCGTAATTCGTCGTGTCTCAGGTTTGTGTCTCTACAGCAGAAGGTTCAGCGTTTCATAAACAATCAACCTGGAGCTCGTGACTCTCACGGAGCAGGTTCCACATGGACCCTGGGACCTATTGTACATGTTTGTATTGTTGTTGTTGTGTAAACCTTGTCCTTTAATGCACCACTCAGCATAGGAACATCATCTACAAAATCAGCTGTTAGGGCAGCCGTGTGGGGGTTTGTTGATGGGGAGTTTCAATTTCAATTTATTGTTGGAAATGAAACATCTCGTTTGCAAGGGGGACCAAACACAAATAAAAACAGTGTACAACACTTAGTTACACAAACAAACAATATAACACAAAACATAACAAATGTAATACAGAAAAACAGAAATGAATAAATAAACACAAACGTTAAACACAAGACAATCTTGCTCACACAACCCTCTCCCCTTCCCAGTCATCTAAAGATCAAGTATTGTTGTACAAATATAATGTTCTACTGAAACACATGATGTGATCCATACTTTTCAAACAGACAGTATCAAAAGAGCCTACAGACACAAGCAATCCGTATTGAGATGTGTATGCAGAGAAGTTCTAAAGAGTCCGTAAGTGGTTATTGACCTTAATGCTATGGGAAGATGGTTCCAGTCATTAGGAGCCTTAAAAGAGAAGGACCTCCGACCGACCTCTTTCCGCATCAAAGGAGTAGTAAAAGAAAGATATTCAGAGTGTCTAAGGAAGTCGGTTGTTGTTGATGGAACTAGAAGACATTTCAAATATGGGGGTACATTGAAATACACACATTTAAAGACGAATTGCAGCCTGTGGCACTGTCGTCTTATGTCGGGCTGTAGCCAGTTCAGTTGACTGTATAATATGCAGTGGTGTGTTGGGACATTTAAGAATAAATCTACAGAGGGTATTTAACAAAGTATTAAGAGGTTTGAGGTGCACTTCATACGTGTTTTGATAGACTATGTCTGCGTAGTCAATAATTGGTAAAATTAGTTGCATGATAATTTTCTTTCTTATTTGCAGTGTGAAGCAATTGGATGAGCGGCATTAGACCGGCATATGTGCGTTTGATTATGTAGTCGATATGTGGTCTGAAATTAAGTTCAGGATCTAGCCAGACACCTAGATATTTTACTGAAGATTCTCTCATCATTGAGGAGCCGTTATTAAAAGTGATGTTGATATTGGCAGAAGTGAGAGAATGACGCGTACCAAAAAGCATATAGTTCGATTTTTTCATATTCAATCTTAACAAATTAACATTAATCCAGTTTTGAATTGAGTTAAAATCCTCCTGTAAGAGATGTTGTAACGAGGGTAAGTTTGAGTCCGACAAATAGACAACAGCGTCATCGGCATACAGATGAGTTTGACAGTTAGTGCACACTTGAGGGAGATCATTGATAAAAATACTAAATAAGAGGGGTCCAAGAGTGGAGCCCTGTGGCACTCCTTTGTCCATTATAGAAAGAGTGGACTGCACGTCTTTAAAAACTACAAACTGCTGCCTATTGTGAAGATAAGTGTTAAACCATAAAGAGAGCTCCTAGAGAGTCCTATTGAGTATAGTTTGTCCAGGAGCAGATAGTGGTCTACTAAGTCAGAAGCCTTTGACTCCTCTCGCAACTCTATCTGCTCTGAACAGAACATAATCATAAATGTTAATTTCGTCATCTGATATATTGCTGTGCAACTAAGTTTCTGAAATTGTAATAATGTCTGGCTTATTATATGACACCCAGGCTTTCAGAAGGTCAATTTTAGAGACCAAACTTCTTATGTTGAGATGGATAATTTTTAGGCCTTTAACTGAATCTATTCTTTACTTGATTTGATACATAGTATAAGATGTTAGAGCAAGAGACAAACAAACACACAAACAAACAGACAAACACAAACATGAGAGTAAGAATGTCTAACAAACATCTACACTTGGGGTATCTTCACCTCCCGCCTGAACCAAGCGCATTTTCTCCAGTTCAGCTTTACTCAAATCTACAAGCCCACAGCCTATAGGCCTGTAGGAGTGACGCCTCACTGACATGCTTTAACGCAGATCGAAACAGATATTTGTCTATTTGTTGCTGCCTTGTTTTTGTCTCATTTTTGACATTTTTATTCAGGAAGCTTTAGATTTGGGTAAAGCCAAACGGGAGAAACTGTGCTCGGTTCAGGCGGGAGTTAAGAGGTTAAACAAAGTCTAAAGTAAAGTTTGAGGTTTCCTGGTTTGGTCTTTTCACATGAAGCAGAAAGAGTTTCAAATGGAGCTTAGAGCCGATAGTGACTACAACACCTCATTTGAAAGCTAAGACCTACAAAATGAATGTAAACTTTTTCTTGCACCATCTTGTCGTCATCCTTTATACTTTTTAGTTTTAAACTTGTTTTTGACTAACCTTGTATCGTGAGTCAGAGCTGAGGTTTGGACGTCTGTGAGTCGAGTGACCCTTCAGACCCTTCACCCCGTGACCCTTCAGCCCGTGACCCTTCACCCCGTGACCCTTCAGACCCTTCAGCCCGTGACCCTTCAGCCCCTTCACCCCGTGACCCTTCACCCCGTGACCCTTCAGCCCGTGACCCTTCACCCCGTGACCCTTCAGCCCGTGACCCTTCACCCCGTGACCCTTCAGACCCTTCACCCCGTGACCCTTCAGCCCGTGACCCTTCACCCCGTGACCCTTCAGACCCTTCACCCCGTGGCCCTTCAGACCCTTCACCCCGTGACCCTTCAGCCCGTGACCCTTCAGCCCCTTCACCCCGTGACCCTTCAGCCCGTGACCCTTCAGCCCCTTCACCCCGTGACCCTTCAGCCCGTGACCCTTCACCCCGTGACCCTTCAGCCCGTGACCCTTCACCCCGTGACCCTTCAGCCCGTGACCCTTCACCCCGTGACCCTTCAGACCCTTCACCCCGTGACCCTTCAGCCCGTGTACTCTTCAACATGCAGCCCCCCCCCCATAACTAAACGTCTGGACCCCCTGGTCTAAGGTCTTCCTGTTGCGTTTTCGTCCTTATTTTGAAGCTTTTTCTAAGACACGTTTAGATTTGGGTACAGTCGAACTGGAGAAAATGTGTTCGGTTCAGGCGAGAGAGAAGAACTTTCCCGTAATGTCTCCTGGACTCGCCACAAACACCTTTAAACCGCCCCGGGGCAGACTGACGAAGAGAGGCTGCCATCGGCCCCTCCCACAAAGACCAGGGGTCCCGACACCTGAGCAGGTGAGGCCTCAGTGAATGTAGTGAGTGGGAGCCAGGGGAGTGTCCTGATCCTGGGAGGAGGAGAGGAGGAGGAGGAGGAGAGGAGGAGAGGAGGAGGAGAGGAGGAGGGGGAGGAGAAGAGGAGGAGAAGAGGAGGTGGAGGAGGAGAGGTGGAGGAGGGGAAGATGAGAGAAAGAGGAGAGGAAGAGGAGTTGGAGGAGGAGAGGAAGAGGAGGACGAGAGGAAGAGGAGAGGAGGAGGAGAGGAAGAGGAGGGGAAGACGAGGAGAGGAAGAGGAGGAGGAGGGGAAGAGGAGAGGAAGAGGAGGACGAGAGGAAGAGGAGAGGAAGAGGAGGTGGAGGAGGAGGAGAGGAGGAGGAGGAGTGGAGGACGAGAGGAAGAGGAGAGGAAGAGGAGGACGAGAGGAAGAGGAGAGGAAGAGGAGGTGGAGGAGAAGAGGAGGAGGGGAAGAGGAGGTGGAGGAGAAGAGGAGGAGGAGGGGAAGAGGAGGTGGAGGAGAGGAGGAGGAGGAGAGGAAGAGGAGGGGAAGAGGAGGAGGAGAGGAGAGGAAGAGGAGAGGAGGAGGAGAGGAAGAGGAGGAGGAGAGGAAGAGGAGGTGGAGGAGAAGAGGAGAAGAGGAGGAGGAGAGAAAGAGGAGGTGGAGGAGAGGAAGAGGAGTAGGAGAAGAGGTGGAGGGGAAGAGCAGGAGGAGAGGAAGAGGAGGAGAAGAGGAGGAGGAGAGGAGGTGGAGGAAGAGGAGGAGAAGAGGAGGAGAGGAGGGGAAGAGGAGAAGAAGAGGAGGAGGAGAAGAGGAAGAGGAGGGGGAGGAGGAGAGGTGGAGGAGGGGAAGAGGAGGAGGAGAGGAGGAGGAGGGGAGGGGGAGGTGGAGGAGGAGAGGTGGAGGAGAGGAAGAGGAGAGGAAGAGGAGGTGGAGGAGGAGAGGTGGAGGAGGGGAAGAGGAGGTGGAGGAGGAGAGGAAGAGGAGGACGAGAGGAAGAGGAGAGGAAGAGGAGGAGGAGAGGAAGAGGAGAGGAAGAGGAGAGGAAGAGGAGAGGAAGAGGAGAGGAAGAGGAGGTGGAGGAGAAGAGGAGGAGGGGAAGAGGAGGTGGAGGAGAAGAGGAGGAGAAGAGGAGGTGGAGGAGGAGAGGTGGAGGAGGGGAAGATGAGAGAAAGAGGAGAGGAAGAGGAGTTGGAGGAGGAGAGGAAGAGGAGGACGAGAGGAAGAGGAGAGGAGGAGGAGAGGAAGAGGAGGGGAAGACGAGGAGAGGAAGAGGAGGAGGAGGGGAAGAGGAGAGGAAGAGGAGGACGAGAGGAAGAGGAGAGGAAGAGGAGGTGGAGGAGGAGGAGAGGAGGAGGAGGAGTGGAGGACGAGAGGAAGAGGAGAGGAAGAGGAGGACGAGAGGAAGAGGAGAGGAAGAGGAGGTGGAGGAGAAGAGGAGGAGGGGAAGAGGAGGTGGAGGAGAAGAGGAGGAGGAGGGGAAGAGGAGGTGGAGGAGAGGAGGAGGAGGAGAGGAAGAGGAGGGGAAGAGGAGGAGGAGAGGAGAGGAAGAGGAGAGGAGGAGGAGAGGAAGAGGAGGAGGAGAGGAAGAGGAGGTGGAGGAGAAGAGGAGAAGAGGAGGAGGAGAGAAAGAGGAGGTGGAG
Organism: Proterorhinus semilunaris; assembly: GCA_021464625.1. NCBI lineage: Eukaryota > Metazoa > Chordata > Actinopteri > Gobiiformes > Gobiidae > Proterorhinus > Proterorhinus semilunaris. The sequence goes on from CM038352.1 coordinate 896,455, forward strand.
GAGAGGAAGAGGAGTAGGAGAAGAGGTGGAGGGGAAGAGCAGGAGGAGAGGAAGAGGAGGAGAAGAGGAGGAGGAGAGGAGGTGGAGGAAGAGGAGGAGAAGAGGAGGAGAGGAGGGGAAGAGGAGAAGAAGAGGAGGAGGAGAAGAGGAAGAGGAGGGGGAGGAGGAGAGGTGGAGGAGGGGAAGAGGAGGAGGAGAGGAGGAGGAGGGGAGGGGGAGGTGGAGGAGGAGAGGTGGAGGAGAGGAAGAGGAGAGGAAGAGGAGGTGGAGGAGGAGAGGTGGAGGAGGGGAAGAGGAGGTGGAGGAGGAGAGGAAGAGGAGGACGAGAGGAAGAGGAGAGGAAGAGGAGGAGGAGAGGAAGAGGAGAGGAAGAGGAGAGGAAGAGGAGAGGAAGAGGAGAGGAAGAGGAGGTGGAGGAGAAGAGGAGGAGGGGAAGAGGAGGTGGAGGAGAAGAGGAGGAGGGGAAGAGGAGGTGGAGGAGAAGAGGAGGAGGAGGGGAAGAGGAGGTGGAGGAGAGGAGGAGGAGGAGAGGAAGAGGAGGGGAAGAGGAAGAGGAGAGGAAGAGGAGGTGGAGGAGAAAAGGAGAAGAGGAGGAGGAGAGGAAGAGGAGAGAAAGAGGAGTAGGAGAGGAGGTGGAGGGGAAGAGCAGGAGGAGAGGAAGAGGAGGTGGAGGAGAAGAGGAGGAAAAGAGGAGGAGGAGAGGAGGTGGAGGAAGAGGAGGAGAAGAGGAGGAGAGGAGGGGAAGAGGAGGAGGAGAGGAGGAGGGGAGGGGGAGGAGAAGAAGAGGAGGAGGAGAAGAGGAGGAGGAGAGGAGGGGGAGGAGGAGAGGTGGAGGAGGGGAAGAGGAGGAGGAGGAGAGGAAGAGGAGGACGAGATTAGGAGGAGAGGAAGAGGAGGAGGAGAGGAGGGGAAGAGGAGGAGGAGAGGAGGGGGAGGAGAAGAGGTGGAGGAGGGGAAGAGGAGGAGGAGGAGAGGAAGAGGAGGACGAGATTAGGAGGAGAGGAAGAGGAGGAGGAGAGGAGGGGAAGAGGAGGAGGAGAGGAGGAGGAGGAAGGGAGGGGGAGGAGGAGAGGTGGAGGAGAGGAAGAGGAGGACGAGATTAGGAGGAGAGGAAGAGGAGGAGGAGAGGAGGAGGAGAGGAGGGGAAGAGGAGGAGGAGAGGAGGAGGAGGTGGAGGAGGAGAGGTGGAGGAGAGGAAGAGGAGGACGAGATTAGGAGGAGAGGAAGAGGAGGAGGAGAGGAGGAGGAGAAGGAGAGGAGGGGAAGAGGAGGAGGAGAGGAGGAGGAGGGGAGGGGGAGGTGGAGGAGAGGAAGAGGAGAGGAAGAGGAGGGGAAGACGAGGAGGAGAGGAAGAGGAGGGGAAGACGAGGAGAGGAAGAGGAGGAGAGGAAGAGGAGGAGGAGGGGAAGAGGAGGTGGAGGAGAATAGGAGGAGGAGGGGAAGAGAAGGAGGAGAGGAAGAGGAGAGGAAGAGGAGGACGAGAGGAAGAGGAGAGGAAGAGGAGAGGAAGAGAAGGTGGAGGAGAAGAAGAGGAGGAGGAGGGGAAGAGGAGGAGAAGAGGAGGAGGAGGAGAGGAGGACGAGAGGAAGAGGAGAGGAAGAGGAGGAGGAGAGGAGGAGGAGGGGAAGAGGAGAGGAAGACGAGGAGAGGAAGACGAGGAGAGGAAGACGAGGAGAGGAGGAGGAGGGGAAGAGGAGGTGGAGGAGAATAGGAGGAGGAGGAGGGGAAGAGGAGGAGAAGGGGAAGAGGAGGTGGAGGAGGGGAAGAGGAGGAGAAGAGGAGGAGGAGGAGAGGAGGACGAGAGGAAGAGGAGAGGAAGAGGAGGAGGAGAGGAAGAGGAGAGGAAGAGGAGGTGGAGGAGAAGAGGAAGAGGAGGTGGAGGAGAAGAGGAAGAGGAGGAGAGGAAGAGAGGAGATAGCAGGCACAGAGTCGGGGGAGTGTCTTGCTCATGGACACAGAGTCAGGGGAGTGTCTTGCTCATGGACACAGAGTCGGGGGAGTGTCCTGCTCATGGACACAGAGTCGGGGGAGTGTCTTGCTCATGGACACAGAGTCGGGGGAGTGTCCTGCTCATGGACACAGAGTCAGGGGAGTGTCTTTCTCATGGACACAGAGTCGGGGGAGTGTCCTGCTCATGGACACAGAGTCGGGGGAGTGTCTTGCTCATGGACACAGAGTCGGGGGAGTGTCCTGCTCATGGACACAGAGTCGGGGGAGTGTCCTGCTCATGGACACAGAGTCGGGGGAGTGTCCTGCTCATGGACACAGAGTCAGGGGAGTGTCCTGCTCATGGACACAGAGTCGGGGGAGTGTCCTGTTCATGGACACAGAGTCAGGTTGATGGTTAGTCTGGGGTATGATGATGATGTCCCAGGCCGCCGCGGGAGAATCTGTAAAGGTTGAATTTAAAACGGTCTCTGACTCTGAAGCTCAGGTGTCATTCCTCCTCCCGCCTCAGCACCGGGACCGGGACCGTGCGGGGCCATGTGCGCGCGGGGCGCACGCGGCGGTGCGCGGTCATGTGACGCGACGCCGTTGAACCCGGCTGAACCCGCGGAGGCGGCGCGTGGCGCTGGTGCAGAGCCGCGTCAGCGGTGACCGCAGCGGCGCGGACAGTGGGTGAGGCTCCGCTCCCCCTCCCCCTCCTCCCGCGCCGCACCGCGACCGCGGTACCGCGTCTACACCTGCGGCAGAGACGCGCGGCAAAAACCTCTGCATTCACCGCGAGGCCTCTGCGGCGCGAGCCTCCGAGCGGAAACAAACTGACCTCCACCCCATCCGCCCTCACCCCCTCTCCCCATCAGCTCCCCCATCTCCCCCCTCCCCTCCGCACCGGGCCTAACGGGACCGGCCTCTGCGGCTCCGCTCGGTCTTACATTTATCTGTATTCAGCCGCTGTCCACGCGGCCTGCGCTGCGGAACCGAGCGAGGACAGCGGGGAAGAGGACAGAGGGGGAGGACAGAGGGGGAGGACAGAGGGGAGGACAGAGGGGAGGGCAGAGGGGGAGACAGAGGGGAGGGCACAGGGGGAGACAGAGGGGAGGGCAGAGGGGGAGACAGAGGGGAGGGCAGAGGGGGAGAGGATGGAGCGATGTGGAGGGAGGATGGAGGAGGCGCTGAGTAAGATCCGCTTCAGCACCGCGGACAGCGCCTCCATCCGCGGACACGGAGCGAGGAGCCGCGGGAGGCCGAGCCCCACAGCCCCGTACACACTGAACAGACCCGTGTGTCCCGTTAAATCCCGGACATATCCGCCCCGCGCCGCGGCCCCTTCACTCTCCCGCAGCAGATGGAGCCTCTGGCCCCGGGCCCTGGCACAGCCGCGGCCCCTCCGTGCCTCCCGTCCTCCCGTCCTCCCCGGTAAAAGGCAGAAGTGGCTCTTACGCTGCGCAGCTCCGCCGTACGGTCCTTCATGATGCTTCAGTCAAGGGCCTTCGCTCCGCTCCGGAAGCGTCCTGCGGCTCGTGCGGCTCGTGCTTCGTCCCGACTCAGATCAAAGGCTTCACGGTCCGCGTGCGCTGCTCCGGGGTCCGCGTGCACCGCTCGGTGGGTCCGCGTGCCGTGCGTGGGTCCGTGCGTGGGTCCTGGTCCCGGGCCTTGGAGCAGACGGTGCAGAGTGGCCCCAGCAGCAGCAGCGCGCACACGAGAGGCGGGAGCGCGCACGGGGGGTGGGTGCGCGCTCGGGGGGAGGAGGGGGAGGGGGGTGATGCGGCAGAAAAAAAGAGCAGCGCCTCTGCGCATGTGCTCCCCTCCCCCTTCAATGGAGCGAGAGGTGTGTCCCAGGATGACGTCACGCTGGAGCCACTCTCCGCGCGCATGCGCATACGAGACTGAACTCAGGAGGAAATTATGAAACAGAGTCGGAGGAGAGAGGAGGAGGGGAGGAGGGGAGAGAGGAGGGGAGAGAGGAGGGGAGGAGGGGAGAGGGGAGAGAGGAGGGGGAGAGGGGAGAGGGGAGAGAGGAGGAGGGGAGGGGAGAGGGGAGAGGGGAGAGGGGAGAGAGGAGGGGAGAGGGGAGAGAGGAGAGAGGAGGGGAGAGGGGAGAGAGGAGAGAGGAGGGGAGGAGAGGAGGGGAGAGAGGACAGGGGAGAGAGGAGGGAAGAGGGGAGAGAGGAGAGAGGAGGGGAGGAGGGGAGAGGGGAGAGAGGAGGGGGAGAGGGGAGAGGGGAGAGAGGAGGAGGGGAGGGGAGAGGGGAGAGAGGAGGGGAGAGAGGAGAGAGGAGGGGAGGAGGGGAGAGAGGACAGGGGAGAGAGGAGGGAAGAGGGGAGAGAGGAGAGAGGAGGGGAGGAGGGGAGAGAGGAGAGGAGGGGAGAGGAGGAGGGGAGAGAGGAGGGGAGGAGGGGAGAGGATGAGAGAGGAGAGGAGGGGAGAGGAGGAGGGGAGGGGAGGAGGGGAGAGAGGAGAGAGAGGAGAGGAGGGGAGAGGAGGAGGGGAGAGAGGGGAGAGAGGAGAGGAGGGGAGAGGATGAGAGAGGAGAGGAGGGGAGAGGAGAAGAGGGGAGAGAGGGGAGAGAGGAGAGGATGAGAGAGGAGAAGAGGGGAGAGGAGGAGGGGAGAGAGGAGAGGAGGGGAGAGGATGAGAGAGGATATGAGGGGACAGGATGAGAGAGGAGAGGAGGGGAGAGGAGGAGGGGAGAGAGGAGAGGAGGGGAGAGGAGGAGGGGAGAGAGGAGAGGATGAGAGAGGAGAAGAGGGGAGAGGAGGAGGGGAGAGAGGAGAGGAGAGAGGGGGTAAATTTTTGTGTTGTGGCTCAAGTTTATTTGTAGAGCACAACTCAAAGCTTCACAGTTGCATAAAATTACAAGAAAACAGATAAAATCAATAAAACATAAAGTTAATCACTTACAGTAAAAGGCAAGAGTGCAGATAAAACACTTTCAGTTTTCATCTGCTCGGGTAAAAAGAGCTGTTTTCAGCCTGGATTTGAACATTGTCAGAGTTGAGGCCTGTCTCACATCCTCATGAAGACTGTTCCAGATTTTAGCTTTAGCCTCAGCGTGTTTAGTCCTGACTCTGGGAACCACCAGGAGACCCCTCCCTGAAGTTCTCAGGGCCCGAGATGGTTCATACGGCTCTAACATGTCAGAGATGGACTTTGGTGCTAAACCATGAAACGACTTGTACACAAGCAGAGCTGTTTTAAATTCTATTCTCTGAGTGACAGGAAGCCAGTGCAGAGACCGGAGCACTGGACTAATATGGTGGTATTTCCTGGTTCTTGTCAGGACTCGAGCAGCAGCGTTCTGGATGTTCTGCAGCTCTAACAGCTCGTTTAGAAAGGCCAGTGAGCAGCCGTTACAGTCGTCTAACCTGCTGGAGACAAACGCATGGATGAGTGTCTCCAAGTCTGGTTTTGACACTATTCCTCTGATCTTAATGTTTTTCAGATGATAAAAAGCTGATGATGTTTAAGTTCAGGTCTGAGTCCATGATTACTCCAAGATTTATAACCTAATTTTTTGGTTTTAGAGAGAGAGACTCAAGATGACAGAGAGTATCTACAGACCCATGTTCACCTGTATCAGTGACAGAGAGTATCTACAGGCCCACCTGTATCAGTGACAGAGAGTATCTACAGACTCACCTGTATCAGTGACAGAGAGTATCTACAGACCCATGTTCACCTGTATCAGTGACAGAGAGTATCTACAGACCCATGTTCACCTGTATCAGTGACAGAGAGTATCTACAGGCCCATGTTCACCTGTATCAGTGACAGAGAGTATCTACAGACTCACCTGTATCAGTGACAGAGAGTATCTACAGACCCATGTTCACCTGTATCAGAGACAGAGAGTATCTACAGGCCTCTGTTCACCTGTATCAGTGACAGAGAGTATCTACAGGCCCATGTTCACCTGTATCAGTGACAGAGAGTATCTACAGGCCCATGTTCACCTGTATCAGAGACAGAGAGTATCTACAGGCCCGTGTTCACCTGTATCAGTGACAGAGAGTATCTACAGGCCCATGTTCACCTGTATCAGTGACAGAGAGTATCTACAGACTCACCTGTATCAGTGACAGAGAGTATCTACAGACTCACCTGTATCAGTGACAGAGAGTATCTACAGACTCACCTGTATCAGTGACAGAGAGTATCTACAGACCCATGTTCACCTGTATCAGTGACAGAGAGTATCTACAGGCCCATGTTCACCTGTATCAGTGACAGAGAGTATCTACAGACCCATGTTCACCTGTATCAGTGACAGAGAGTATCTACAGGCCCATGTTCACCTGTATCAGTGACAGAGAGTATCTACAGGCCCATGTTCACCTGTATCAGTGACAGAGAGTATCTACAGGCCCATGTTCACCTGTATCAGTGACAGAGAGTATCTACAGACCCATGTTCATCTGTATCAGTGACAGAGAGTATCTACAGGCCCATGTTCACCTGTATCAGTGACAGAGAGTATCTACAGACTCACCTGTATCAGTGACAGAGAGTATCTACAGGCCCACGTTCACCTGTATCAGTGACAGAGAGTATCTACAGGCCCGTGTCCACCTGTATCAGTGACAGAGAGTATCTACAGGCCCATGTTCACCTGTATCAGTGACAGAGAGTATCTACAGGCCCATGTTCACCTGTATCAGTGACAGAGAGTATCTACAGGCCCATGTTCACCTGTATCAGTGACAGAGAGTATCTACAGGCCTGTGTTCACCTGTATCAGTGACAGAGAGTATCTACAGGCCCATGTTCACCTGTATCAGTGACAGAGAGTATCTACAGGCCCATGTTCACCTGTATCAGAGACAGAGAGTATCTACAGGCCCATGTTCACCTGTATCAGTGACAGAGAGTATCTACAGGCCTGTGTTCACCTGTATCAGTGACAGAGAGTATCTACAGGCCCATGTTCACCTGTATCAGTGACAGAGAGTATCTACAGGCCCATGTTCACCTGTATCAGTGACAGAGAGTATCTACAGGCCCATGTTCACCTGTATCAGTGACACGTAGAGTGTCATCTGCGTAGTTGTGGCTCAAAGTTGTTGTGTTTGCGTGTGTGTGTGTGTGCACAATGACTCGAGTGTGTTAGTGTGTGTGTGTGCACAAGGACTCGAGTGTGTTAGTGTTAGAAAAACGCTTTTGTCTTTGTGCCTCTGTTCTTGTTGTTGGGGTTAGCTTGTTGTTGGGGTTAGCTTGTTGTTGGGGTTAGCTTGTTGTTGGGGTTTGCTTGTTGTTGGGGTTAGCTTGTTGTTGGGGTTAGCTTGTTGTTGGGGTTAGGTTGTTGTTGGGGTTTGCTTGTTGTTGGGGTTAGCTTGTTGTTGGGGTTTGCTTGTTGTTGGGGTTTGCTTGTTGTTAGGGTTAGCGTTTGCTTGTTGTTGGGGTTAGCTTGTTGTTGGGGTTAGCGTTTGCTTGTTGTTGGAGTTAGCTTGTTGTTAGGGTTAGCGTTTGCTTGTTGTTGGGGTTAGCTTGTTGTTAGGGTTAGCGTGTTGTTGGGGTTAGCTTGTTGTTAGGGTTAGCGTTTGCCTGTTGTTGGGGTTAGCTTGTTGTTAGGGTTAGCGTTAGCTTGTTGTTAGGGTTAGCGTGTTGTTGGGGTTAGCTTGTTGTTGGGGTTAGCTTATTGTTAGGGTTAGCGTTTGCTTGTTGTTGGGGTTAGCTTGTTGTTAGGGTTAGCTTGTTGTTGGGGTTAGCTTGTTGTTGGGGTTAGCTTGTTGTTAGGGTTAGCGTTTGCTTGTTGTTGGGGTTAGCTTGTAGGGTTAGCGTTTGCTTGTTGTTAGGGTTAGCTTGTTGTTGGGGTTAGCTTGTTGTTAGGGTTAGCGTTTGCTTGTTGTTAGGGTTAGCTTGTTGTTGGGGTTAGCTTGTTGTTAGGGTTAGCTTGTTGTTGGGGTTAGCTTGTTGTTGGGGTTAGCTTGTTGTTGGGGTTTGCTTGTTGTTGGGGTTTGCTTGTTGTTGGGGTTAGCTTGTTGTTGGGGTTAGCTTGTTGTTGGGGTTAGCTTGTTGTTAGGGTTAGCGTTTGCTTGTTGTTGTGGTTAGCTTGTTGTTAGGGTTAGCGTTTGCTTGTTGTTGGGGTTAGCTTGTTGTTGGGGTTAGCTTGTTGTTGGGGTTTGCTTGTTGTTGGGGTTAGCTTGTTGCTGGGGTTTGCTTGTTGTTGGGGTTAGCGTTTGCTTGTTGTTAGGGTTAGCTTGTTGTTGGGGTTAGCTTGTTGTTAGGGTTAGCTTGTTGTTGGGGTTAGCTTGTTGTTGGGGTTAGCTTGTTGTTGGGGTTTGCTTGTTGTTGGGGTTTGCTTGTTGTTGGGGTTAGCTTGTTGTTGGGGTTAGCTTGTTGTTGGGGTTAGCTTGTTGTTGGGGTTAGCTTGTTGTTAGGGTTAGCGTTTGCTTGTTGTTGGGGTTAGCTTGTTGTTAGGGTTAGCGTTTGCTTGTTGTTGGGGTTAGCTTGTTGTTGGGGTTAGCTTGTTGTTGGGGTTTGCTTGTTGTTGGGGTTAGCTTGTTGCTGGGGTTTGCTTGTTGTTGGGGTTAGCGTTTGCTTGTTGTTAGGGTTAGCTTGTTGTTGGGGTTAGCTTGTTGTTGGGATTTGCTTGTTGTTGGGGTTTGCTTGTTGTTGGGGTTAGCTTGTTGTTAGGGTTAGCATTTGCTTGTTGTTAGGGTTAGCTTGTTGTTGGGGTTAGCTTGTTGTTGGGGTTTGCTTGTTGTTGGGGTTAGCTTGTTGTTGGGGTTAGCTTGTTGTTAGGGTTTGCTTGTTGTTGGGGTTAGCTTGTTGTTAGGTTTAGCGTTTGCTTGTTGTTAGGGTTTGCTTGTTGTTGGGGTTAGCTTGTTGTTAGGTTTAGCGTTTGCTTGTTGTTAGGGTTAGCTTGTTGTTGGGGTTAGCTTGTTGTTGGGGTTTGCTTGTTGTTGGGGTTTGCTTGTTGTTGGGGTTAGCTTGTTGTTGGGGTTTGCTTGTTGTTGGGGTTAGCTTGTTGTTGGGGTTAGCTTGTTGTTGGGGTTTGCTTGTTGTTGGGGTTAGCTTGTTGTTGGGGTTTGCTTGTTGTTGGGGTTAGCTTGTTGTTGGGGTTAGCTTGTTGTTGGGGTTAGCTTGTTTTTGGGGTTTGCTTGTTGTTGGGGTTTGCTTGTTGTTGGGGTTAGCTTGTTGTTGGGGTTTGCTTGTTGTTGGGGTTAGCTTGTTGTTGGGGTTAGCTTGTTGTTGGGGTTAGCTTGTTGTTGGGGTTTGCTTGTTGTTGGGGTTAGCTTGTTGTTGGGGTTAGCTTGTTGTTAGGGTTTGCTTGTTGTTGGGGTTAGCTTGTTGTTAGGTTTAGCGTTTGCTTGTTGTTAGGGTTTGCTTGTTGTTGGGGTTAGCTTGTTGTTAGGTTTAGCGTTTGCTTGTTGTTAGGGTTAGCTTGTTGTTGGGGTTAGCTTGTTGTTGGGGTTTGCTTGTTGTTGGGGTTTGCTTGTTGTTGGGGTTTGCTTGTTGTTGGGGTTAGCTTGTTGTTGGGGTTAGCTTGTTGTTGGGGTTTGCTTGTTGTTGGGGTTAGCTTGTTGTTGGGGTTTGCTTGTTGTTGGGGTTAGCTTGTTGTTGGGGTTAGCTTGTTTTTGGGGTTTGCTTGTTGTTGGGGTTTGCTTGTTGTTGGGGTTAGCTTGTTGTTGGGGTTTGCTTGTTGTTGGGGTTAGCTTGTTGTTGGGGTTAGCTTGTTGTTGGGGTTAGCTTGTTGTTGGGGTTTGCTTGTTGTTGGGGTTAGCTTGTTGTTGGGGTTAGCTTGTTGTTGGGGTTAGCTTGTTGTTGGGGTTAGCTTGTTGTTGGGGTTAGCTTGTTGTTGGGGTTAGCTTGTTGTTGGGGTTTGCTTGTTGTTGGGGTTAGCTTGTTGTTGGGGTTAGCTTGTTGTTGGGGTTAGCTTGTTGTTGGGGTTTGCTTGTTGTTGGGGTTAGCTTGTTGTTGGGGTTTGCTTGTTGTTGGCTCCTCTCACTACGTTTCCCAGAATTCCCCCGCGATCTGTGACGTCATCAGCAGTGGCCGCTCGCCGTGTTTCCCTCGCGTTAGCCTCGTCTGCAGTTTTTGTGCCTCTTTTCTGCGCGTTTTGACCTTTTTTTAGTTTATTTCTCTGTCTGGAGCGCGTGGAGTCTGCGGCGGGATGGGTCCAGTGGAGGTGAGACAAAAACTACACTTTAATTGAGAAACAAACGCACTTTACACAAGCAAACGCCTCAGTAATATCGTGTAAATGTTCCTCGGTCTGTTCCTTTACATCGGCACATCCGCCTTTCATTTGAGTTGTTTTCATTATTAACACAGTTTCCGCTTTAGAATCTTTATGCGCAATAAAAAGTTTCTAAATCTTTAAAAAGTAGAAAAGTGCGAATTTGCGCTCATTCATTTTCTCAGCTTTAAAATAATAATGATAAAAACAGAAGAAACTGTTTAAATGAGACACTGAAGGTGAATAATAATAATAATAACGATGATAATAATAATAATAATAATATCCGTTTGGAAATGTGGCTGTGGTTTAATGACGTCACACATGCGGAAATAAGGCTCAACATGGGATAAATAATTTATTTATTTATTATTATTTTATTTAACAACGATTTACAAACAAAATGGCAACTTTCAAGAAACTAAAATGACTAACAATTCAAGGCACCAGATATTAAAGCAACAGAAATAGAAAAAACTTAAATATGACACACACACTCCCACTCCCACTGAGCAGTTAAAGGTTTTCTCCAAAAACATTCAGATTGTCAAACACATTAAGAAGAGATGGTGCAGATTTACACTTTAAAGATATCAGATAGTTTGCTTTAAGTTGTCTCTTAAACACTGTGAAAACAGGCATGACTTTTTTCCATTTGCAAGAATGAATAAAATATTTCAAAGGATTAATAAATTGTTCAAAGCATAGTCTGTCTGTGAGTCCTTCAGGGAAATCCCAACAATGATATTGTCCAATGTTAGAGAGTTCTGCAGCTGGATGTTCGAGGAGAACCAGTCCATAAAGGCTTCCCAACATGTGCTTGTGAACATACATGTGCTTGTGAACATACATGTGCTTGTGAACATACATGTGCTTGTGTACATACATGTGCTTGTGAACATACATGTGCTTGTGAACATACATGTGCTTGTGTACATATACGTGCTTGTGAACATACATGTGCTTGTGAACATACATGTGCTTGTGAACATACATGTGCTTGTGTACATACATGTGCTTGTGTACATATACGTGCTTGTGAACATACATGTGCTTGTGTACATACATGTGCTTGTGAACATACATGTGCTTGTGAACATACATGTGCTTGTGTACATACATGTGCTTGTGTACATACATGTGCTTGTGTACATACATGTGCTTGTGTACATGCATGTGCTTGTGAACATACATGTGCTTGTGTACATACATGTGCTTGTGTACATACATGTGCTTGTGAACATAGATGTGCTTGTGTACATGCATGTGCTTGTGAACATACATGTGCTTGTGTACATACATGTGCTTGTGTACATGCATGTGCTTGTGAACATACATGTGCTTGTGTACATACATGTGCTTGTGTACATACATGTGCTTGTGAACATACATGTGCTTGTGAACATACATGTGCTTGTGAACATACATGTGCTTGTGTACATACATGTGCTTGTGAACATGCATGTGCTTGTGTACACATGTGCTTGTGTACACATGTGCTTGTGTACATACATGTGCTTGTGAACATACATGTGCTTGTGAACATACATGTGCTTGTGAACATACATGTGCTTGTGTACATACATGTGCTTGTGAACATGCATGTGCTTGTGAACATGCATGTGCTTGTGTACACATGTGCTTGTGTACACATGTGCTTGTGAACATGCATGTGCTTGTGTACACGCATGTGCTTGTGTACACGCATGTGCTTGTGTACACGCATGTGCTTGTGAACATACATGTGCTTGTGAACATACATGTGCTTGTGAACATACTTGTGCTTGTGAACATACATGTGCTTGTGTACATACATGTGCTTGTGTACATACATGTGCTTGTGAACATACATGTGCTTGTGAACATACATGTGCTTGTGAACATACATGTGCTTGTGAACATACATGTGCTTGTGAACATACTTGTGCTTGTGAACATACATGTGCTTGTGAACATACTTGTGCTTGTGAACATACATGTGCTTGTGTACATACATGTGCTTGTGAACATACATGTGCTTGTGAACATACATGTGCTTGTGTACATACTTGTGCTTGTGTACATACATGTGCTTGTGAACACACATGTGCTTGTGTACACATGTGCTTGTGAACACACATGTGCTTGTGTACATACATGTGCTTGTGAACATACATGTGCTTGTGAACACACATGTGCTTGTGTACACATGTGCTTGTGAACATACATGTGCTTGTGTACATACTTGTGCTTGTGTACATACATGTGCTTGTGAACATACTTGTGCTTGTGAACATACATGTGCTTGTGTACATACATGTGCTTGTGAACATACATGTGCTTGTGTACATACTTGTGCTTGTGTACATACATGTGCTTGTGAACACACATGTGCTTGTGTACACATGTGCTTGTGAACACAAATGTGCTTGTGTACATGCATGTGCTTGTGTACACATGTGCTGGTGTACATACATGTGCTTGTGAACATACATGTGCTTGTGTACATGCATGTGCTTGTGAACATACATGTGCTTGTGTACATACATGTGCTTGTGTACATACATGTGCTTGTGTACATACATGTGCTTGTGTACATACATGTGCTTGTGTACATATACGTGCTTGTGAACATACATGTGCTTGTGTACATACATGTGCTTGTGAACATACATGTGCTTGTGTACATGCATGTGCTTGTGAACATACATGTGCTTGTGTACATACATGTGCTTGTGTACATGCATGTGCTTGTGTACATACATGTGCTCGTGTACATACATGTGCTTGTGAACATACATGTGCTTGTGTACATATACGTGCTTGTGAACATACATGTGCTTGTGTACATACATGTGCTTGTGAACATACATGTGCTTGTGTACATACATGTGCTTGTGAACATACATGTGCTTGTGTACATACATGTGCTTGTGTACATACATGTGCTTGTGAACATACATGTGCTTGTGTACATATACGTGCTTGTGAACATACATGTGCTTGTGTACATACATGTGCTTGTGAACATACATGTGCTTGTGTACATATACGTGCTTGTGAACATACATGTGCTTGTGTACATACATGTGCTTGTGAACATACATGTGCTTGTGAACATACATGTGCTTGTGTACATACATGTGCTTGTGAACATACATGTGCTTGTGTACATATACGTGCTTGTGAACATACATGTGCTTGTGTACATACATGTGCTTGTGAACATACATGTGCTTGTGAACATACATGTGCTTGTGTACATACATGTGCTTGTGTACATACATGTGCTTGTGTACATGCATGTGCTTGTGTACATGCATGTGCTTGTGTACATACATGTGCTTGTGTACATACATGTGCTTGTGTACACATGTGCTTGTGTACATACATGTGCTTGTGTACATATACGTGCTTGTGTACATACATGTGCTTGTGTACACATGTGCTTGTGTACATACATGTGCTTGTGTACATACATGTGCTTGTGTACATACATGTGCTTGTGTACATATACGTGCTTGTGTACATACATGTGCTTGTGTACACATGTGCTTGTGTACATACTTGTGCTTGTGTACACACATGTGCTTGTGTACACATGTGCTTGTGAACACACATGTGCTTGTGTACATACATGTGCTTGTGAACACACATGTGCTTGTGAACATACATGTGCTTGTGTACACATGTGCTTGTGTACACATGTGCTTGTGAACATACATGTGCTTGTGAACATACTTGTGCTTGTGTACATACTTGTGCTTGTGTACATACATGTGCTTGTGAACACACATGTGCTTGTGTACACATGTGCTTGTGAACATACATGTGCTTGTGAACATACATGTGCTTGTGAACATACATGTGCTTGTGTACATACACGTGCTTGTGTACATACATGTGCTTGTGTACACATGTGCTTGTGTACATGCATGTGCTTGTGAACACACATGTGCTTGTGTACATACATGTGCTTGTGAACACACATGTGCTTGTGTACACATGTGCTTGTGAACATACATGTGCTTGTGTACACATGTGCTTGTGAACATACTTGTGCTTGTGTACATACATGTGCTTGTGTACATACATGTGCTTGTGTACATACATGTGCTTGTGAACATACATGTGCTTGTGTACACATGTGCTTGTGTACATGCATGTGCTTGTGAACACACATGTGCTTGTGTACATACATGTGCTTGTGTACATACATGTGCTTGTGTACATACATGTGCTTGTGAACATACATGTGCTTGTGTACACATGTGCTGGTGTACATACATGTGCTTGTGAACATACATGTGCTTGTGAACATACATGTGCTTGTGTACATACATGTGCTTGTGTACACATGTGCTGGTGTACATACATGTGCTTGTGAACATACATGTGCTTGTGAACATACATGTGCTTGTGTACATACATGTGCTTGTGTACATACATGTGCTTGTGTACATACATGTGCTTGTGAACATACATGTGCTTGTGCACATACATGTGCTTGTGTACATACATTGATAAAACATGTTCAGTGGTTTCAGAGTCACAGAAGTACAATTGTTATAATCTTTACCAAACCTCGCTCTGAGGAGCTGGACGGATAAATCGCATTCAACAGTTTTAAATGAACTTCCTTAGTTTTTGGACTAACGGGAAATTTTAAATATTTAGTTCTTATATTTTTAATGTGTTCTTTTGAAAAACAGGGCTACAGCTCTATAGCCTAGCTGCGTAGGAGGAGCTGACCAGTGCAGGACGCCACGCTCTGAAACAGTGAAAAACCCAGGTTGGCCACAGCGGCTCAGGACTAACACCTCAACATGTGGCGTGTACAATGGCGTGTTTTTACTTTATGTTGCCATGGTGATGCACTGAGTCGTTATTGAGCTCATTGTTTTTGACCTTTTATTTAACCTGGAAAGTCCCACAGGGAGTCCAGTGGGGAACCTGTTGTACATGTTTTTAGTGGTAGGGGAAACCGGAGTACCCGGAGGAAACCTACACAGACACAGGGAGAACATGCTCCACACAGAAAGGCCCAGGTGGGAATCGAACCCGGGACCTTCAGCTGTGCCACCTCCCTGTGAGGTCAATAACGCTGCTCTCACTCGTCCAGATGCTGCACATGTCGGTGTTCTCCCAGAGCTTCTCTCCGTGCGGGCGCTTCCTGGCGGTCGGGAACAGTTATGGAGAGATCGCCCTCTTCAGGTCAGACGCGGCACTGTTTCCCCTCATAGAGTCGTGTTTATTCATGGGTTTCTTCTTCTTCTTCAGTCTGTCGGCCGCGCTCAGTCCAGACTCCACCCCCTTCAGCCACAAGCCGGTGCTGACCTTCACAGGTAAACCTCGCACATCTCCCCCACTTTACCCAAATCTAAACGCTCTGCATCTCCTGCTGTAGCTCACGAGGGCCCCGTCTTCTGCCTGGTCTCCTCTGACCTTCATCTGTTCAGCTGTGGAAACGGAGAGATCAGCACCTGGAGCTGGAGCCAACTCATCAAGAAGGTTTGTGTGTCTCATCGTTTCCTTCATGTTGATGTTTCGATGATGATGGAGGAAGATCTGCTTTAGACACGGCTCATCATCTGCAGCTCAAAGGCTTGGAACATAAAACACAGAGTTACTTAATCTATACTAGTGAAAACAGCTCTAAACATGTAACATGTAACATGTTACATGTTACATGTTACATGTTACATGTAACATGTAACATGTAACATGTTACATGTTACATGTTACTGTGTCAGAAATGTAGTGAGTTACTTTTGGCCAAATATAAACTGAGCAAAAGTGCAATTTCCTCCTTCTGTGTTTTGTTTGGAGGACATTAACTACAAAGATCCTCCACCAGTGTCTCTCCTGATCTGGTGATGCATTTAGGGGAGGGGAGTTTTTTTAATTTTTATGTGTATTTATATATATATATATATATATATATATATATTAGGGACAGGACTTTTTTCGATTAATTAATTACATGAGGTTTAGTGCGATTAAAAATATTAATCGAAATTAATCACACTTTGCTTTCCACACTTCAGTTTCCTTTTTTCCTGCAGATTAATGTTTGTTTATTTGTTTATTTATTTGTTTATTTGAGCAGTACACATAGTGCTCAAAAGGAGTTGGCTGAAGCAAAAGCTTATGAGCGCCCACCCCCAAGTGCAATAAAATAAATAAAAAAAGAACATTACAAAACATTTCAAGCAGCTACATTCGTACAGACCAACTTACAAACTTACAAAAAAAATATATGAACTGTTTATACAATTAATTGAAGCAACGCACAGCTACAACAACAATCTTTTTTCATGTACGATGTCCAGAACAAAGCAGTCAAAATTAAATAAAAATGTGATCCTTAATATATTTCTTTCAGATTTTTACCCTTGATAACCGAGAGTTACTTTTATGTTATGAAGGTACATTTATAGATATTATACTCCGAGATCTTGATACTTCCCAGTTGTCATTACCATTCTCAGTATAATTTTAATTTGGGTGTAATTTTCATAATCATTATTATTATATATTTATTTAATTGAGTTATATGTGAAGTATGCTGTAGCCCTGCATAGTGTGTTGCATTAAAAAGCCAGAGTGTAGAGCGGGCCAGATGAAGAGGGCAGTAACTCCCAATCAACAAACCCCCACACGGCTGCCCTAACAGCTGATTTTGTAGAATATGTTCCTATGCTGAGTGGTGCATTAAAAGACAAGGTTTAGAGCCCGTTGGGAGGATTTCTCTCAACAGATCCATAACCTGGCAACCCTAATTCTCCATTTGTGAATTTGAGCAATAGAATGACAACCGTTCCAGCAGCAACACTCTTCCAGATTATAGAGGAAACAATTCACATAATTGATCCTACTGCTCCCCCTAGTGGCAACACATTTCTTCTTGTCTGTATATTTCAAAAGTCTTTTGTTTATATTTATATTTGAACAGGTTGATGTTTGGACATCGTTTCAAATCCATCTCCAGTTTATTCCACAATTGTTCCGCATTAACTGTTGGGCTAAAACTTTTCAAAGTTGTGCTATGTTTCTGAATCCTAAAGTTTAATTCATCACGTAATTCATAACGACCAGTACGTTCTTGGAACCTTCTTTGTATTTGGTTTGGTAACAATTTATACCTTGCTTTGAATAACATTTGTACAGTTTGGAACTCAACAATGTCACAAAACTTCATGATCTTTGATTTTAGAAATAATGAGTTTGTGTGGTCCAAAAACCCAACTTTATGAATTACTCGAACAGCTCTTTTTTGCAACAATACTATTGGTTTAACTGTGTTTTTATAAGTACTGCCCCAAACCACAGTACAATAATATAAGTACTACCCCAAACCACAGTACAATAATATAAGTACTACCCCAAACCACAGTACAATAATATAAGTACTGCCCCAAACCACAGTACAATAATATAAGTAGGGCAAAATCAGAGAACAGTATAAGGTATGTAGAGCTTTGATGTTTAAAATGTGCTTTGCTTTTGCAATTACTGAAATGCTTCTAGAAATTTTCGTAGATATATATTTAATATGAGATTTCCAAGTAATTCTGTCATCAATAATCACACCAAGGAATTTGATTTCATGCACTTGCTCGATAACAACACCTTCTATCTGAATTGCTTCCTGAGCATTGGAGTTACAGTTGCCAAATATCATCATTTTGCTTTTACTCAGGTTTAGAGATAATTTATTTTGTTTGAACCACTTATTGACACTTTTGAGTTCCAAGTTAACAATCCGACACAGCTGCTGTAAGTCTCTCCTGATGCAAAAATATTTGTATCGTCAGCAAACAAGATAAATTTAAGTACTTCAGACGTTTTACAAATGTCGTTAATATACATATTAAACAATGTTGGGCCCAGAATAGAACCTTGAGGTAAACCACAGACAATTTGTCGACAACTCGACTGATAATCACCGATTTTCACACATTGTTTTCTATTTTTTAAGTAACTGGTAACCCACTGTAGAGCTGCCCCCTTAATCCCATAATGTTCTAGTTTATTAATTAATATATCATAGTTTATTGTATCAAACGCTTTACTCAGGTCTATAAATAACCCTATTGCACATTTCTTGTTATCTACAGCATTAGTTATTTCTTCAGTTATATCAAAGAGCGCGTGTGAGGTTGAGTGATTGTTCCTGAAACCAAACTGATCGTCCGAGAGTAAATTACACTTTTCGATAAAGCTGTCAAGTCTAGAGTTAAAAACCTTTTCTAAGATTTTAGAGAATTGCGGTAAAAGGGAAACAGGCCTGTAGTTTGTAAAGAGATGTTTATCTCCTGCTTTGAACAGAGGAATCACTTTTGCTACTTTCATACTATCAGGAAAAGTTCCAGTTTGCAACGATTAGTTACAGATGTAAGTTAACGGCTTAGAGATACTTTCAATAACACTTTTTAAAGTTTTCATGTCCATGTCATGGTAATCGGTCGAGGTCTTATTTTTACACCCTTTAACAATGTCCAGTATCTCCTTTTCCTCCACAGGTTTGAGGAACAGGGACATAGGATTTGCTTCTATCAGATCACAATTATAATTCTCAACGTTTGTAATTTTTGCAGCAAGGTTTGGTCCAACATCTACAAAGAATTTATTAAATGTTTCGACGACTTCATTCATATTATTTAAAGTGTTATCCTCATCTTTGAAATATTTTGGATAATTAATCGTTCTTGGTTTATTTCTAATTATACTATTTAAGATGTTCCATAAACCTTTAATATTATTCTTATTACTATCCAACAACTTATTATAATAATCCTGTTTACATTTTCTAATGATACCTGTCAGTTTATTTTTATATTTCTTATATTTATCCTCAGCTTCTTTTGTTTGGTTATTTATAAAGTTTTTGTAAAGATTATTTTTTTTCTTGCAAGCATTTAGTAAACCTTTAGACATCCATGGTGTTTCTTTACACTTTCTGTTTTTACAGTATTTCTTCATTGGGCAGTTTTTGTCGTATACCTTTTGAAATACTTGCGTAAACTCATCATAAGCCATATTCGTGTCATTCTCTCTGTACACAATACTCCAGTCTTGAGCTAAAAGCTCCTTTTTAAATGCATCAATAGTTTTCTCTGTTTTTACCCTTCTAAACCAATACTTGTTTTCCTCTTCATCTTTTACATATCCATTTTTATACATAACGAAAACTGGAAGGTGATCACTAATATCATTTATCATTAACCCGCTGACTGTATCACTTTCAATTTCATTTGAGAAAATGTTATCAATCAAGGTGGCACTATGGGTTGTTATTCTACTTGGTTTAGTGATTAGAGGAAACAGACCTATACTGAATAAAGTATTTATAAATTCGTCCGTCTTTTTATGTTTATATGGGTTTAACAAATCGATGTTGAGGTCTCCCCCCACAAACATGACTTTATGATTTAATCCTGAAAAGTGCTCCTCCATCCAATTAGAAAAAACATCTATATCAGAGCCAGGTGTTCTATAGATAGAACTCACAATAATATTTTTCTTTTTTTGCCTTGTAATCTCTACAGTAAGGCATTCAAGTGTATCATCCACCACCATTGTCTTATTTTCCATTACTTTATAACTATAGTTGGAGTCTATAAACATAGCTACGCCCCCTCCATGCTTGTTCCTTCTGTTCATACTTATAAATTCATAACCATCAATAGAAAACTCAAATTCTCTGTCATTATTGATCCATGTTTCTGTGATTAGGATGACACTGAATGGTGTGGAAAACTGTTTTAATGGCTGGTCTGTTGGACTTGGTTGAACAAAAATAAACAATATTTTGTTGCTTAAGCTTAATATGTATTCAGTCATTATTCAATGGTATACTAAAAATCCTTATGAAGTGATGTGTAATATATATATATATATATATATATATATATACACATACACACACATACACACACTCAACAAACATATAAACGCAACACCTTTGTTTCTGCTCCATGTTTCATGAGATGGACTTAAAGATCTAAACTTCATTCCAGATCCACAATATTACCATTTCTCTCAAACATTGTTCACAAATCAGTCCAAATGTGTGATAGTGAGACCTTCTGCTTTGCTGAGATGATCCATCAACCCTCACAGGTGTGCCACATCAAGATGCTGATCTGACATCATGATTAGTGCACAGGTGTACCTTATACTGCCCACAATAAAAGGCCACCCTGAAATGTGCAGTGTTTAGCTTTATTGGGGGTCTGGGGACTCAGAACCAGTCAGTATCTGGTGTGACCTCCATCTGCCTCATGCAGTGCAACACATCTTCTTCATAGAGTTTATCAGATGGTCCATTGTGGCCTGTGGAATGTGGGTCCACTCCTCTTCAATGGCTGAAGCTGCTGGATATTAGTGGGAACTGGTCCACACTGTCGTATTCGCCGGTCAAGCACATCCCAAACATGCTCAATGGGGGACATGTCCGGTGAGTGTGCTGGCCATGCAAGAACTGGGACATTTTCAGCTTCCAAGAATTGTGTACAGATCCTTGCAACATGGGGCCAGGTCGAGACCCCGATGAGGACGAGCTGGAGTCAGGTCCAGACCCCGATGAGGACGACGAGCTGGAGTCGGGTCAAGACCCCGATGAGGACGCTGAGCTGGAGTCGGGTCAAGACCCCGATGAGGACGAGGAGCTGGAGTCAGGTCAAGACCCCGATGAGGACGAGGAGCTGGAGTCAGGTCAAGACCCCGATGAGGACGAGGAGCTGGAGTCAGGTCAAGACCCCGATGAGGACGAGGAGCTGGAGTCAGGTCAAGACCCCGATGAGGACGCTGAGCTGGAGTCGGGTCAAGACCCCGATGAGGACGAGGAGCTGGAGTCAGGTCAAGACCCCGATGAGGACGAGGAGCTGGAGTCAGGTCCAGACCCCGATGAGGACGAGGAGCTGGAGTCAGGTCCAGACCCCGATGAGGACGAGCTGGAGTCAGGTCAAGACCCCGATGAGGACGATGAGCTGGAGTCAGGTCAAGACCCCGATGAGGACGACGAGCTGGAGTCGGGTCAAGACCCCGATGAGGGCGACGAGCTGGAGTCAGGTCCAGACCCCGATGAGGACGAGCTGGAGTCAGGTCAAGACCCCGATGAGGACGACGAGCTGGAGTCGGGTCAAGACCCCGATGAGGACGCTGAGCTGGAGTCAGGTCAAGACCCCGATGAGGACGAGGAGCTGGAGTCAGGTCAAGACCCCGATGAGGACGCTGAGCTGGAGTCAGGTCGAGACCCCGATGAGGACGCTGAGCTGGAGTCGGGTCAAGACCCCGATGAGGACAACGAGCTGGAGTCAGGTCCAGACCCCGATGAGGACGCTGAGCTGGAGTCGGGTCAAGACCCCGATGAGGACAACGAGCTGGAGTCAGGTCCAGACCCCGATGAGGACAACGAGCTGGAGTCAGGTCCAGACCCCGATGAGGACGACGAGCTGGAGTCAGGTCCAGACCCCGATGAGGACGAGGAGCTGGAGTCAGGTCCAGACCCCGATGAGGACGAGGAGCTGGAGTCAGGTCCAGACCCCGATGAGGACGACGAGCTGGAGTCAGGTCGAGACCCCGATGAGGACGAGGAGCTGGAGTCGGGTCAAGACCCCGATGAGGACGACGAGCTGGAGTCAGGTCAAGACCCCGATGAGGACGACGAGCTGGAGTCAGGTCCAGACCCCGATGAGGACGATGAGCTGGAGTCGGGTCAAGACCCCGATGAGGACCACGAGCTGGAGTCGGGTCAAGACCCCGATGAGGACCACGAGCTGGAGTCGGGTCAAGACCCCGATGAGGACCACGAGCTGGAGTCAGGTCAAGACCCCGATGAGGACGACGAGCTGGAGTCAAGTCAAGACCCCGATGAGGACCACGAGCTGGAGTCAGGTCAAGACCCCGATGAGGACGACGAGCTGGAGTCAGGTCAAGACCCCGATGAGGACGACGTTGAGCTTCCCTGAGACGGTTTCTGACAGTTTGTGCAAACCAATAGTTTCAGCAGCTGTCTGAGTGGCTGGTCTCAGACGATCTTGGAGGTGAACCTGCTGGATGTGGAGGTCCTGGGCTGGTGTGGTTACACGTGGTCTGCGGTTGTGAGGCCGGTTGGATGTTCTGCCATATTCTCTGAAACGCCTTTGGAGACGGCTTATGGTGGAGAAATGAACATTCAATGCACGAGCAGCAGATCTGGTGGACATTCCTGCTGTCAGCATGCCAAGTGCACGCTCCCTCAATGCTTGTGGCATCTGTGGCATTTTGCTGTGAGACAAAACTGCACATTTCAGGGTGGCCTTTTATTGTGGGCAGTATAAGGTACACCTGTGCACTAATCATGATGTCAGATCAGCATCTTGATGTGGCACACCTGTGAGGTGGGATGGATTATCTCAGCAGAGCAGAAGTGCTCACTATCACACATTTGGACTGATTTGTGAACAATGTTTGAGAGAAATGGTAATATTGTGAATCTGGAATGAATTTTAGATCTTTAAGTCCATCTCATGAAACATGGAGCAGAAACAAAGGTGTTGTGTTTATATTTTTGTTGAGTGTGTGTGTGTGTGTATATATATATATATATATATATATATAAAATATGTGTGTGTATATGTATTTATAATATATGTGTATATATATGTGTATATTCACACACACATACATAATTAGGCTCGACCAAACTCTGGCGTTGGTGACGAGTTAATGCATTTCTTCTTCTCCTGTTTGTGTAGAACGCCAAAGCTCTGTGGACCAAACGACCGAACTACAAGTGAGTTCCTCCTCTGTTAAAGCAACAGGTTTTTCCAGACTGAGGTCTGTTCTTACCTGAGCTTAGACGAGTTGATGCGTACCTGATGGTCTTTACGCGTGCGCTCAGTCACGCACAAAGACCAAAGACGTTGTTAGCATTTAGCCTCTCCTCCTCTATGGGGCCAAACGGGGGTGAAGTTAAAAGTGACCAAACTCTTCCACGTTTACCCGATTTAAATACAGTTACACAATCCAAGTCTAGTCACACATTTACACATGTGGATACAAAGGAACTATATCTTGAGGCGTAATAACAGTAGCAGCACCGTGGAACAGCTCGGTCGCTTCTAACTTCACTACCGTTTGGCCCCATAGAGGAGAGAAGGAGATGCTAAATGCTAACAACATCTTTGGTCTTTTTGACTGAGCGCACACACAAAGACCAGACAGATCCCAGTATTTAAAAACCTGTTCCTTTAAAGCTTCAGTCGTTATTCACCTCCTGACCTCACGCTGGGGGTTTGTTTTGTTGTTTTTGTTGCAGGTTGGGTTTGGAGATCCCTGAGATCAATGCCATGATCCTCCAGAACAAAGTCAGTATCTAACGCTCTCAGTCGTCCTGGAGTGAAGGTTCCTGAGCCGTCGTCTGTCCTTGGGAGTCGCAGTCTCCTCTTCTTTAAACAGTGTTTCTGCAGGGCATTAAAAAACATCCATAGGCATCCTTAGACATCCTTAGACACCCTTAGACACCCTTACACATCCTTAGACATCCTTAGACATCCTTAAACATCCTTAGACATCCTTAGACATCCTTAAACATCCTTAGACATCCTTAGACATCCTTAGACGTCCTTAAACATCCTTAAACATCCTTAGACACCCTTACACATCCTTAGACATCCTTAAACATCCTTACACATCCTTAGACATCCTTAAACACCCTTACACGTCCTTAGACACCCTTACACATCCTTAAACATCCTTAAACATCCTTACACATCCTTAGACACCCTTACACATCCTTAGACATCCTTAAACATCCTTACACATCCTTAGACATCCTTAAACATCCTTAAACACCCTTACACGTCCTTAGACGTCCTTACACATCCTTAGACATCCTTAGGCATCCTTAGACATCCTTACACATCCTTAGACGTCCTTACACATCCTTAGACATCCTTAAACATCCTTACACATCCTTAGACATCCTTAAACATCCTTACACATCCTTAGACATCCTTAAACATCCTTAAACACCCTTACACGTCCTTAGACATCCTTAAACATCCTTACACATCCTTAGACATCCTTAAACATCCTTAAACACCCTTACACGTCCTTAGACGTCCTTACACATCCTTACACATCCTTAGACACCCTTACACATCCTTAGACACCCTTACACATCCTTAGACATCCTTACACATCCTTACACATCCTTAGACATCCTTAGACATCCTTAGACATCCATAGGCATCCTTAGGCATCCTTAGACATCCTTAGACATCCTTAGACATCCATAGGCATCCTTAAACATCCTTAGACATCCTTAGACATCCATAGGCATCCTTAGACATCCTTAAACATCCTTAGACACCCTTAGACATCCTTAGACATCCTTAGGTATCCTTAGACATCCCTAAACATCCATAGGCATCCTTAGACATCCTTAGACATCCTTAGACACCCTTAGACATCCTTAGACATCCTTAGGTATCCTTAGACATCCCTAAACATCCTTAGACATCCTTAGACATCCTTAGACATCCTTACACATCCTTACACATCCTTAGACATCCTTAGACATCCTTAGACATCCATAGGCATCCTTAGACATCCTTAGACATCCTTAGACACCCTTAGACATCCTTAGACATCCATAGGCATCCTTAGACATCCCTAAACATCCTTAGACATCCTTAGACATCCTTAGACATCCTTACACATCCTTACACATCCTTAGACATCCCTAAACATCCTTAGACATCCTTAGACATCCTTAGACATCCTTACACATCCTTACACATCCTTAGACATCCTTAGACATCCTTAGACATCCATAGGCATCCTTAGGCATCCTTAGACATCCTTAGACATCCTTAGACATCCATAGGCATCCTTAGACATCCATAGGCATCCATAGACATCCTTAGACATCTATAGACATCCTTAGGCATCCATAGGCATCCATAGGCATCCATAGGCATCCATAGGCATCCTTAGACATCCTTAGACATCCATAGGCATCCTTAGACATCCATAGGCATCCATAGGCATCCTTATACATCATTAGGCATCCTTAAACATTCTTATACATCCATAGAACGCATTAAGTCTGTTCCATCAGGCCTTAAACTTTCATCTCCTTTAATTGTTTGTGATGGAAACTTGTGTAAAATTCACAAAGGGTTATTTTTATTGTGATTTATTCGTCCATTTCATACAAATCTTACTGGAAACAGTGGAGTTGGAAAAGGTTTCTGTAAAGTGTGACTGATGCTGAAACACTGGACAGATCTGCTGCTCCCCAGTCCAGACGCCGGCTCAGGAAGCTTTGTGAGCGACTTAAGTAAACTGTGTGTTTCAGGAGAACGCTCTGGTGGTCGGAGGCGGAGACAACAACCTGCACGTGTTGGACCTGGAGACGGGAGTGTTTAAGGTTTGAGTTTCAGGAAAAAACACATCACGGACACAGGTCCGGGGGTTAGCGGGTGACGTCCTGGGGGTTAGCGGGTGACGTCCTGGGGTTAGCGGGTGACGTCCTGGGGGTTAGCGGGTGACGTCCTGGGGTTAGCGGGTGACGTCCTGGGGGTTAGCGGGTGACGTCCTGGGGGTTAGCGGGTGACGTCCTGGGGGTTAGCGGGTGACGTCCTGGGGGTTAGCGGGTGACGTCCTGGGGGTTAGCGGGTGACGTCCTGGGGGTTAGCGGATGACGTCCTGGGGGTTAGCGGGTGACGTCCTGGGGGTTAGCGGGTGACGTCCTGGGGGTTAGCGGGTGACGTCCTGGGGGTTAGCGGGTGACGTCCTGGGGGTTAGCGGGTGACGTCCTGGGGGTTAGCGGGTGACGTCCGGGGGTTAGCGGGTGACGTCCTGGGGGTTAGCGGGTGACGTCCTGGGGGTAGCGGGTGACGTCCTGGGGGTTAGCGGGTGACGTCCTGGGGGTTAGCGGGTGACGTCCTGGGGGTTAGCGGGTGACGTCCTGGGGGTTAGCGGGTGACGTCCTGGGGTTAGCGGGTGACGTCCTGGGGTTAGCGGGTGACGTCCTGGGGGTTAGCGGGTGACGTCCTGGGGTTAGCGGGTGACGTCCTGGGGTTAGCGGGTGACGTCCTGGGGGTTAGCGGGTGATGACGTCCTGGGGTTGGCGGGTGATGACGTCCTGGGGGTTGGCGGGTGACGTCCTGGGGGTTAGCGGGTGATGACGTCCTGGGGTTAGCGGGTGACGTCCTGGGGTTAGCGGGTGACGTCCTGGGGGTTAGCGGGTGACGTCCGGGGGTTAGCGGGTGACGTCCTGGGGTTAGCGGGTGACGTCCTGGGGGTTAGCGGGTGACGTCCTGGGGGTTAGCGGGTGACGTCCTGGGGGTTAGCGGGTGACGTCCTGGGGGTTAGCGGGTGACGTCCTGGGGGTTAGCGGGTGACGTCCTGGGGGTTAGCGGGTGACGTCCTGGGGTTAGCGGGTGACGTCCTGGGGTTAGCGGGTGACGTCCTGGGGGTTAGCGGGTGACGTCCGGGGGTTAGCGGGTGACGTCCTGGGGTTAGCGGGTGACGTCCTGGGGGTTAGCGGGTGACGTCCTGGGGGTTAGCGGGTGACGTCCTGGGGGTTAGCGGGTGACGTCCTGGGGGTTAGCGGGTGACGTCCTGGGGGTTAGCGGGTGACGTCCTGGGGGTTAGCGGGTGACGTCCTGGGGTTAGCGGGTGACGTCCTGGGGGTTAGCGGGTGACGTCCTGGGGGTTAGCGGGTGACGTCCGGGGGTTAGCGGGTGACGTCCTGGGGGTTAGCGGGTGACGTCCTGGGGGTTAGCGGGTGACGTCCTGGGGGTTAGCGGGTGACGTCCGGGGGTTAGCGGGTGACGTCCGGGGGTTAGCGGGTGACGTCCGGGGGTTAGCGGGTGACGTCCGGGGGTTAGCGGGTGACGTCCTGGGGTTAGCGGGTGACGTCCTGGGGGTTAGCGAGTGACGTCCTGGGGTTAGCGGATGACGTCCGGGGGTTAGCGGGTGACGTCCGGGGGTTAGCGGGTGACGTCCTGGGGTTAGCGGGTGACGTCCGGGGGTTAGCGGGTGACGTCCTGGGGGTTAGCGGGTGACGTCCTGGGGGTTAGCGGGTGACGTCCTGGGGGTTAGCGGATGACGTCCTGGGGGTTAGCGGGTGACGTCCTGGGGGTTAGCGGATGACGTCATGGGGGTTAGCGGATGACGTCCTGGGGTTTGCGGATGACGTCACTAATGCTGTTGTGTTTTCAGAGCGTTCTGGCGGGGCATCAGGATTACATCCACTGCCTGTGTGAGCGCGAGCGCGAGGGGCAGATCCTGTCCGGGTCAGAAGATGGCGCTGTTCGGATCTGGGGTCAGTGAGACGTTTAGGGTCGACTTCATCAAAGAAAATAAACTTGTGTCACATTTGCAGATGTTTCTCACATTTGCAGTTGTTCCTCACATTGGCAGATGTTCCTCACATTGGCAGATGTTCCTCACATTGGCAGATGTTCCTCACATTGGCAGTTGTTCCTCACATTGGCAGATGTTCCTCACATTGGCAGATGTTCCTCACATTGGCAGACGTTCCTCACATTGGCAGACGTTCCTCACATTGGCGGCAGTTCCTCACATTGGCAGTTGTTCCTCACATTGGCAGTTGTTCCTCACATTGGCAGATGTTCCTCACATTGGCAGATGTTCCTCACATTGGCAGTTGTTCCTCACATTGGCAGACGTTCCTCACATTGGCAGTTGTTCCTCACATTGGCAGTTGTTCCTCACATTGGCAGATGTTCCTCACATTGGCAGATGTTCCTCACATTGGCAGATGTTCCTCACATTTGCAGATGTTCCTCACATTTGCAGATGTTCCTCACATTTGCAGTTGTTCCTCACATTGGCAGATGTTCCTCACATTGGCAGTTGTTCCTCACATTGGCAGTTGTTCCTCACATTGGCAGATGTTCCTCACATTGGCAGTTGTTCCTCACATTGGCAGATGTTCCTCACATTGGCAGATGTTCCTCACAGTTTCGACCTTTAATGCAGCATTAGGACCTTCATAATCTAAACTGTGATGCGTTCACTGTGTTTCAGACAACAGGACGTCTCAGTCCGTCCACTGCATCGAGGTCCACAAGTCCGAGGTCAGGTCATGTGACTGGTTTTAAAGCTTTTGATTTGATTATTTAGAAAAACATCAGAATGTTTAAGCTGCTGAAGGAAGTGACATCGATGAAGGTAAAGTCATTTCCCATTGACTTGGTCGGCACGGCAACAGTTTGATTGTTTGCCTTCATCTATGTCACTTCCTGTGAAACTATAAACGTCACAAAAAGGATCAAACATTTAGCAAAGTCTAAATATATTTGTGTTAATGATGTTTTAGTAAAACGTGTGTATTACAGATGTGTGCGTGTGTGTTACAGATGTTTGCGTGTATTACAGATGTGTGCGTGTGTGTTACAGATGTGTGCGTGTGTGTTACAGATGTGTGCGTGTGTTACAGATGTGTGCGTGTGTGTTACAGATGTGTGCGTGTGTGTTACAGATGTGTGCGTGTGTTACAGATGTGTGCGCGTGTGTTACAGATGTGTGCGCGTGTGTTACAGATGTGTGCGTGTGTGTGTTACAGATGTGTGCGTGTGTGTGTTACAGATGTGTGCGTGTGTGTGTTACAGATGTGTGCGTGTGTGTGTTACAGATGTGTGCGCGTGTGTTACAGATGTGTGCGCGTGTGTTACAGATGTGTGCGCGTGTGTTACAGATGTGTGCGCGTGTGTTACAGATGTGTGCGCGTGTGTTACAGATGTGTGCGTGTGTGTTACAGATGTGTGCGTGTGTGTGTTACAGATGTGTGCGCGTGTGTTACAGATGTGTGCGTGTGTGTGTTACAGATGTGTGCGTGTGTGTGTTACAGATGTGTGCGTGTGTATTACAGATGTGTGCGTGTGTGTGTTACAGATGTGTGCGCGTGTGTTACAGATGTGTGCGCGTGTGTTACAGATGTGTGCGCGTGTGTTACAGATGTGTGCGCGTGTGTTACAGATGTGTGCGTGTGTTACAGATGTGTGCGTGTGTGTGTTACAGATGTGTGCGTGTGTGTGTTACAGATGTGTGCGTGTGTGTTACAGATGTGTGCGTGCGTGTGTGTGTGTTACAGATGTGTGCGTGTGTGTTACAGATGTGTGCGTGTGTGTTACAGATGTGTGCGTGTGTATTACAGATGTGTGCGTGTGTGTGTTACAGATGTGTGCGTGTGTGTTACAGATGTGTGCGTGTGTGTTACAGATGTGTGCGTGTGTGTGTTACAGATGTGTGCGTGTGTATTACAGATGTGTGCGTGTGTGTTACAGATGTGTGCGTGTGTGTTACAGATGTGTGCGTGTGTGTTACAGATGTGTGCGTGTGTGTTACAGATGTGTGCGTGTGTGTTACAGATGTGTGCGTGTGTGTTACAGATGTGTGCGTGTGTTACAGATGTGTGTGTATTACAGATGTGTGCGTGTGTGTTACAGATGTGTGCGTGTGTGTTACAGATGTGTGCGTGTGTGTTACAGATGTGTGCGTGTGTTACAGATGTGTGCGTGTGTGTGTTACAGATGTGTGCGTGTGTGTGTTACAGATGTGTGCGTGTGTGTGTTACAGATGTGTGCGCGTGTGTTACAGATGTGTGCGCGTGTGTTACAGATGTGTGCGCGTGTGTTACAGATGTGTGCGCGTGTGTTACAGATGTGTGCGCGTGTGTTACAGATGTGTGTGTATTACAGATGTGTGTATTACAGATGTGTGTGTGTGTATTACAGATGTGTGTGTGTGTGTTACAGATGTGTGTGTGTGTATTACAGATGTGTGTGTTACAGATGTGTGTGTGTGTGTATTACAGATGTGTGTATTACAGATGTGTGTGTGTGTGTATAACAGATGTGTGTATTACAGGTGTGTGTGTGTATTACAGATGTGTGTATTACAGATGTGTGTGTGTGTATAACAGATGTGTGTATTACAGATGTGTGTGTGTGTATAACAGATGTGTGTATTACAGATGTGTGTGTGTGTGTGTTCCAGATGTGCGCGCGGCCGCAGTTCGGGAAGTGGATCAGCTGTTTGGCGTCAGACGGAGACTGGATGGTGAAGCTCTTTACACAAGTCTCCTTCAGGGGGCGCTGCAGTCTTGTAGTAATACTCGTGTACTTGTACTGCAGTATCGTAGTAATACTTGTGTACTTGTACTGCAGTATTGTAGTAATACTCGTGTACTTGTACTGCAGTATCGTAGTAATACTCGTGTACTTGTACTGCAGTATCGTAGTAATACTTGTGTACTTGTACTGCAGTATTGTAGTAATACTCGTGTACTTGTACTGCAGTATCGTAGTAATACTCGTGTACTTGTACTGCAGTATCATAGTAATACTTGTGTACTTGTACTGCAGTATTGTAGTAATACTCGTGTACTTGTACTGCAGTATCGTAGTAATACTCGTGTACTTGTACTGCAGTATTGTAGTAATACTCGTGTACTTGTACTGCAGTATAGTAGTAATACTCGTGTACTTGTACTGCAGTATCGTAGTAATACTTGTGTACTTGTACTGCAGTATCGTAGTAATACTCGTGTACTGCAGTATCGTAGTAATACTTGTGTACTGCAGTATTGTAGTAATACTTGTGTACTGCAGTATCGTAGTAATACTTGTGTACTGCAGTATTGTAGTAATACTCGTGTACTGCAGTATCGTAGTAATACTTGTGTACTGCAGTCTTGTAGTAATACTTGTGTACTGCTGTATTGTAGTAATACTCGTGTACTTGTACTGCAGTATCGTAGTAATACTCGTGTACCAGTATCGTAGTAATACTCGTGTACTTGTACTGCAGTATCATAGTGATACTTGTGTACTGCAGTATTGTAGTAATACTTGTGTACTTGTACTGCAGTATCGTAGTAATACTTGTGTACTTGTACTGCAGTATCGTAGTAATACTCGTGTACTTGTACTGCAGTATTGTAGTAATACTCGTGTACTTGTACTGCAGTATCGTAGTAATACTCGTGTACTTGTACTGCAGTATCGTAGTAATACTTGTGTACTGCAGTATCGTAGTAATACTCGTGTACCAGTATCGTAGTAATACTCGTGTACTGCAGGTGGAAATTAGCACAAGTGCTATAACCTGGTACAATGCATCTCTCCTTTCTGAGGCTAATGTATATTGTACACTGTCCCTGTTCAAAAAATAAATAAATAAAACAAACACTTGTACTGCAGTATCATAGTGATACTTGTGTACTGCAGTATTGTAGTAATACTTGTGTACTTGTAC
Source organism: Proterorhinus semilunaris (assembly GCA_021464625.1). Taxonomy (NCBI): domain Eukaryota; kingdom Metazoa; phylum Chordata; class Actinopteri; order Gobiiformes; family Gobiidae; genus Proterorhinus; species Proterorhinus semilunaris. Next base: position 927,843 of record CM038352.1, read on the forward strand.
TGCAGTATTGTAGTAATACTCGTGTACTTGTACTGCAGTATCGTAGTAATACTCGTGTACTTGTACTGCAGTATTGTAGTAATACTCGTGTACTTGTACTGCAGTATAGTAGTAATACTCGTGTACTTGTACTGCAGTATCGTAGTAATACTTGTGTACTTGTACTGCAGTATCGTAGTAATACTCGTGTACTGCAGTATCGTAGTAATACTTGTGTACTGCAGTATTGTAGTAATACTTGTGTACTGCAGTATCGTAGTAATACTTGTGTACTGCAGTCTTGTAGTAATACTTGTGTACTGCAGTATCGTAGTAATACTCGTGTACCAGTATCGTAGTAATACTCGTGTACTTGTACTGCAGTATCATAGTGATACTTGTGTACTGCAGTATTGTAGTAATACTTGTGTACTTGTACTGCAGTATCGTAGTAATACTCGTGTACTTGTACTGCAGTATCGTAGTAATACTCGTGTACTTGTACTGCAGTATTGTAGTAATACTCGTGTACTTGTACTGCAGTATCGTAGTAATACTCGTGTACTTGTACTGCAGTATCGTAGTAATACTTGTGTACTGCAGTATCGTAGTAATACTCGTGTACCAGTATCGTAGTAATACTCGTGTACTTGTACTGCAGTATCATAGTGATACTTGTGTACTGCAGTATTGTAGTAATACTTGTGTACTTGTACTGCAGTATCGTAGTAATACTCGTGTACTTGTACTGCAGTATCGTAGTAATACTCGTGTACTTGTACTGCAGTATTGTAGTAATACTCGTGTACTTGTACTGCAGTATCGTAGTAATACTCGTGTACTTGTACTGCAGTATCGTAGTAATACTTGTGTACTTGTACTGCAGTATCGTAGTAATACTCGTGTACTGCAGTATCGTAGTAATACTTGTGTACTGCAGTATTGTAGTAATACTTGTGTACTGCAGTATCGTAGTAATACTTGTGTACTGCAGTATTGTAGTAATACTCGTGTACTGCAGTATCGTAGTAATACTTGTGTACTGCAGTCTTGTAGTAATACTTGTGTACTGCTGTATTGTAGTAATACTCGTGTACTTGTACTGCAGTATCGTAGTAATACTCGTGTACCAGTATCGTAGTAATACTCGTGTACTTGTACTGCAGTATCATAGTGATACTTGTGTACTGCAGTATTGTAGTAATACTTGTGTACTTGTACTGCAGTATCGTAGTAATACTCGTGTACTTGTACTGCAGTATCGTAGTAATACTCGTGTACTTGTACTGCAGTATTGTAGTAATACTCGTGTACTTGTACTGCAGTATCGTAGTAATACTCGTGTACTTGTACTGCAGTATCGTAGTAATACTTGTGTACTGCAGTATCGTAGTAATACTCGTGTACCAGTATCGTAGTAATACTCGTGTACTTGTACTGCAGTATCATAGTGATACTTGTGTACTGCAGTATTGTAGTAATACTTGTGTACTTGTACTGCAGTATCGTAGTAATACTCGTGTACTTGTACTGCAGTATCGTAGTAATACTCGTGTACTTGTACTGCAGTATTGTAGTAATACTCGTGTACTTGTACTGCAGTATCGTAGTAATACTCGTGTACCAGTATCGTAGTAATACTCGTGTACTTGTACTGCAGTATCATAGTGATACTTGTGTACTGCAGTATTGTAGTAATACTTGTGTACTTGTACTGCAGTATCGTAGTAATACTCGTGTACTTGTACTGCAGTATCGTAGTAATACTCGTGTACTTGTACTGCAGTATTGTAGTAATACTCGTGTACTTGTACTGCAGTATCGTAGTAATACTCGTGTACTTGTACTGCAGTATCATAGTGATACTTGTGTACTGCAGTATCATAGTAATACTCGTGTACTTGTACTGCAGTATTGTAGTAATACTCGTGTACTTGTACTGCAGTATCGTAGTAATACTCGTGTACTTGTACTGCAGTATCGTAGTAATACTTGTGTACTTGTACTGCAGTATCGTAGTAATACTCGTGTACTGCAGTATCGTAGTAATACTTGTGTACTGCAGTATTGTAGTAATACTTGTGTACTGCAGTATCGTAGTAATACTTGTGTACTGCAGTATTGTAGTAATACTCGTGTACTGCAGTATCGTAGTAATACTTGTGTACTGCAGTATTGTAGTAATACTCGTGTACTGCAGTATCGTAGTAATACTTGTGTACTGCAGTCTTGTAGTAATACTTGTGTACTGCTGTATTGTAGTAATACTCGTGTACTTGTACTGCAGTATCGTAGTAATACTCGTGTACTTGTACTGCAGTATCGTAGTAATACTCGTGTACTTGTACTGCAGTATCATAGTGATACTTGTGTACTGCAGTATTGTAGTAATACTTGTGTACTTGTACTGCAGTATCGTAGTAATACTCGTGTACTTGTACTGCAGTATTGTAGTAATACTTGTGTACTTGTACTGCAGTATCGTAGTAATACTCGTGTACTTGTACTGCAGTGTCGTAGTAATACTCGTGTACTGCAGTATCGTAGTAATACTTGTGTACTGCAGTATTGTAGTAATACTTGTGTACTGCAGTATCGTAGTAATACTTGTGTACTGCAGTATTGTAGTAATACTTGTGTACTGCAGTCTTGTAGTAATACTCGTGTACTGCTGTATTGTAGTAATACTCGTGTACTTGTACTGCAGTATCGTAGTAATACTCGTGTACTTGTACTGCAGTATCGTAGTAATACTCGTGTACTTGTACTGCAGTATCATAGTGATGCTTGTGTACTGCAGTATTGTAGTAATACTTGTGTACTTGTACTGCAGTATCGTAGTAATACTCGTGTACTTGTACTGCAGTATTGTAGTAATACTTGTGTACTTGTACTGCAGTATCGTAGTAATACTCGTGTACTTGTTCTGCAGTGTCGTAGTAATACTCGTGTACTGCAGTATCGTAGTAATACTTGTGTACTGCAGTATTGTAGTAATACTTGTGTACTGCAGTATCGTAGTAATACTTGTGTACTGCAGTATTGTAGTAATACTCGTGTACTGCAGTATCGTAGTAATACTTGTGTACTGCAGTCTTGTAGTAATACTCGTGTACTGCTGTATTGTAGTAATACTCGTGTACTTGTACTGCAGTATCGTAGTAATACTCGTGTACTTGTACTGCAGTATCATAGTGATGCTTGTGTACTGCAGTATTGTAGTAATACTTGTGTACTTGTACTGCAGTATCGTAGTAATACTCGTGTACTTGTACTGCAGTATTGTAGTAATACTTGTGTACTTGTACTGCAGTATCGTAGTAATACTCGTGTACTGCAGTATCGTAGTAATACTTGTGTACTGCAGTATTGTAGTAATACTCGTGTACTGCTGTATTGTAGTAATACTCGTGTACTTGTACTGCAGTATCGTAGTAATACTCGTGTACTTGTACTGCAGTATCGTAGTAATACTCGTGTACTTGTACTGCAGTATCATAGTGATGCTTGTGTACTGCAGTATTGTAGTAATACTTGTGTACTTGTACTGCAGTATCGTAGTAATACTCGTGTACTTGTACTGCAGTATTGTAGTAATACTCGTGTACTTGTACTGCAGTATCGTAGTAATACTCGTGTACTTGTACTGCAGTATCATAGTGATGCTTGTGTACTGCAGTATTGTAGTAATACTTGTGTACTGCAGTATCGTAGTAGTACTCGTGTACTTGTACTGCAGTATCATAGTAATACTCGTGTACTTGTACTGCAGTATTGTAGTAATACTCGTGTACTTGTACTGCAGTATTGTAGTAATACTCGTGTACTTGTACTGCAGTATCGTAGTTATACTCGTGTACTGCAGTATCGTAGTAATACTTGTGTCCTCCAGTATTGTAGTAATACTCGTGTACTTGTAATGCAGTATCATAGTGATACTTGTGTACTTGTACTGCAGTATCGTAGTAGTACTCGTGTACTTGTACTGCAGTATCGTAGTAATACTCGTGTACTTGTAATGCAGTATCGTAGTAATACTCGTGTACTTGTACTGCAGTATTGTAGTAGTACTCGTGTACTTGTACTGCAGTATTGTAGTAATATTCGTGTACTTGTACTGCAGTATTGTAGTAATACTCATGTATGGTAGTAATACTCGTGTACTTGTACTGCAGTATCATAGTGATGCTTGTGTACTTGTACTGCAGTATCGTAGTAATACTCGTGTACTTGTACTGCAGTATTGTAGTAGTACTCGTGTACTTGTACTGCAGTATCGTAGTAATACTCGTGTACTTGTACTGCAGTATCGTAGTAGTACTCGTGTACTTGTACTGCAGTATCGTAGTAGTACTCGTGTACTTGTACTGCAGTATCGTAGTAATACTCGTGTACTTGTACTGCAGTATTGTAGTAGTACTCGTGTACTTGTACTGCAGTATCGTAGTAATACTCGTGTACTTGTACTGCAGTATCGTAGTAGTACTCGTGTACTTGTACTGCAGTATCGTAGTAATACTCGTGTACTTGTACTGCAGTATTGTAGTAGTACTCGTGTACTTGTACTGCAGTATTGTAGTAATATTCGTGTACTTGTACTGCAGTATCGTAGTAATACTTGTGTACTTGTACTGCAGTATCGTAGTAGTACTCGTGTACTTGTACTGCAGTATCGTAGT
>CM038352.1:940000-967500 GCA_021464625.1 Proterorhinus semilunaris
AATGTGACAAAGTGTGTAGAATAACACAACATGACAAAGTGTGTAGAATAACACATGTGTAGAATAACACAACGTGACAAAGTGTGTAGAATAACACAACATGACAAAGTGTGTAGAATAACACAACGTGTGTAGAATAACACAAAGTGTGTAGAATAACACAACGTGACGAAGTGTGTAGAATAACACAATGTGACAAAGTGTGTAGAATAACACAACATGACAAAGTGTGTAGAATAACACAAAGTGTGTAGAATAACACAACGTGACAAAGTGTTTAGAATAACACAACGTGACAAAGTGTGTAGAATAACACAACATGACAAAGTGTGTAGAATAACACAACGTGTGTAGAATAACACAACATGACAAAGTGTGTAGAATAACACAACGTGTGTAGAATAACACAAAGTGTGTAGAATAACACAACATGACAAAGTGTGTAGAATAACGTGTGTAGAATAACACAACGTGACAAAGTGTGTAGAATAACACAACATGACAAAGTGTGTAGAATAACGTGTGTAGAACAACACAACGTGACAAAGTGTGTAGAATAACACAACATGACAAAGTGTGTAGAATAACACAACATGACAAAGTGTGTAGAATAACACAACGTGTGTAGAATAACACAAAGTGTGTAGAATAACACAACGTGACGAAGTGTGTAGAATAACACAACGTGACAAAGTGTGTAGAATAACACAACGTGTGTAGAATAACACAATGTGACAAAGTGTGTAGAATAACACAACATGACAAAGTGTGTAGAATAACACGTGTGTAGAATAACACAATGTGACAAAGTGTGTAGAATAACAACATGACAAAGTGTGTAGAATAACGTGTGTAGAATAACACAACGTGACGAAGTGTGTAGAATAACACAACGTGACAAAGTGTGTAGAATAACACAAAGTGTGTAGAACAACACAACGTGACAAAGTGTGTAGAATAACACAACATGACAAAGTGTGTAGAGTAACACAACATGACAAAGTGTGTAGAATAACACAATGTGTGTAGAATAACACAACGTGACGAAGTGTGTAGAATAACACAACGTGACAAAGTGTGTAGAATAACACAACGTGTGTAGAATAACACAATGTGACAAAGTGTGTAGAATAACACAACGTGACAAAGTGTGTAGAATAACACGTGTGTAGAATAACACAACGTGACAAAGTGTGTAGAATAACACAACATGACAAAGTGTGTAGAATAACACAACGTGTGTAGAATAACACAAAGTGTGTAGAATAAAACAACGTGTGTAGAATAACACAAAGTGTGTAGAATAACACAACGTGACAAAGTGTGTAGAATAACACAACGTGACAAAGTGTGTAGAATAACACAACGTGTGTAGAATAACACAAAGTGTGTAGAATAACACAATGTGTGTAGAATAACACAACGTGACGAAGTGTGTAGAATAACACAACGTGACAAAGTGTGTAGAATAACACAACGTGTGTAGAATAACACAAAGTGTGTAGAATAACACAACATGACAAAGTGTGTAGAATAACACAACATGACAAAGTGTATAGAATAACAACGTGTGTAGAATAACACAACGTGACAAAGTGTGTAGAATAACACAACGTGACAAAGTGTGTAGAATAACACAACGTGTGTAGAATAACACAATGTGACAAAGTGTGTAGAATAACACAACATGACAAAGTGTGTAGAATAACACATGTGTAGAATAACACAACGTGACAAAGTGTGTAGAATAACACAACATGACAAAGTGTGTAGAATAACACAACGTGTGTAGAATAACACAAAGTGTGTAGAATAACACAACGTGACGAAGTGTGTAGAATAACACAATGTGACAAAGTGTGTAGAATAACACAACATGACAAAGTGTGTAGAATAACACAACGTGACAAAGTGTGTAGAATAACACAACATGACAAAGTGTGTAGAATAACACGTGTGTAGAATAACACAAAGTGTGTAGAATAACACAACATGACAAAGTGTGTAGAATAACACAACGTGACAAAGTGTGTAGAATAACACAACATGACAAAGTGTGTAGAATAACACGTGTGTAGAATAACACAAAGTGTGTAGAATAACACAACATGACAAAGTGTGTAGAATAACACAACATGACAAAGTGTGTAGAATAACAACGTGTGTAGAATAACACAACGTGTGTAGAATAACACAACATGACAAAGTGTGTAGAATAACAACGTGTGTAGAATAACACAACGTGACTAAGTGTGTAGAATAACACAACGTGACAAAGTGTGTAGAATAACACAAAGTGTGTAGAATAACACAACGTGTGTAGAATAACACAAAGTGTGTAGAACAACACAACGTGACAAAGTGTGTAGAATAACACAACATGACAAAGTGTGTAGAATAACACAAAGTGTGTAGAATAACACAACGTGTGTAGAATAACACAAAGTGTGTAGAACAACACAACGTGACAAAGTGTGTAGAATAACACAACATGACAAAGTGTGTAGAATAACACAACATGACAAAGTGTGTAGAATAACACAACGTGTGTAGAATAACACAAAGTGTGTAGAATAACACAATGTGTGTAGAATAACACAACGTGACGAAGTGTGTAGAATAACACAACGTGACAACGTGTGTAGAATAACACAACGTGTGTAGAATAACACAATGTGACAAAGTGTGTAGAATAACACAACATGACAAAGTGTGTAGAACACGTGTGTAGAATAACACAACGTGACAAAGTGTGTAGAATAACACAACATGACAAAGTGTGTAGAATAACACAACGTGTGTAGAATAACACAAAGTGTGTAGAATAACACAACGTGACAAAGTGTGTAGAATAACACGTGTGTAGAATAACACAATGTGACAAAGTGTGTAGAATAACACAACATGACAAAGTGTGTAGAATAACACAACGTGACAAAGTGTGTAGAATAACACAACATGACAAAGTGTGTAGAATAACACAACGTGTGTAGAATAACACAAAGTGTGTAGAATAACACAACATGACAAAGTGTGTAGAATAACACAACATGACAAAGTGTGTAGAATAACAACGTGTGTAGAATAACACAACATGACAAAGTGTGTAGAATAACACAACGTGTGTAGAATAACACAACGTGTGTAGAATAACAACGTGTGTAGAATAACACAACGTGACAAAGTGTGTAGAATAACACAACGTGTGTAGAATAACACAAAGTGTGTAGAATAACACAATGTGTGTAGAATAACACAACATGACAAAGTGTGTAGAATAACACGTGACAAAGAGTGTAGAATAACACAATGTGTGTAGAATAACACAACATGACAAAGTGTGTAGAATAACACGTGACAAAGTGTGTAGAATAACACAACATGACAAAGTGTGTAGAATAACACAATGTGTGTAGAATAACACAAAGTGTGTAGAATAACACAATGTGTGTAGAATAACACAACGTGACGAAGTGTGTAGAATAACACAACGTGACGAAGTGTGTAGAATAACACAACGTGACAAAGTGTGTAGAATAACACAACGTGACGAAGTGTGTAGAATAACACAACGTGACAAAGTGTGTAGAATAACACAACGTGACAAAGTGTGTAGAATAACACAACGTGTGTAGAATAACACAAAGTGTGTAGAATAACACAATGTGTGTAGAATAACACAACGTGACGAAGTTTGTAGAATAACACAACATGACAAAGTGTGTAGAATAACACAACGTGTGTAGAATAACACAACATGACAAAGTGTGTAGAATAACACAACATGACAAAGTGTGTAGAATAACACAACGTGTGTAGAATAACACAAAGTGTGTAGAATAACACAACATGACAAAGTATGTAGAATAACGTGTGTAGAATAACACAACGTGACAAAGTGTGTAGAATAACACAACATGACAAAGTGTGTAGAATAACACAACGTGTGTAGAATAACACAAAGTGTGTAGAATAACACAACATGACAAAGTGTGTAGAATAACAACGTGTGTAGAATAACACAACGTGACGAAGTGTGTAGAATAACACAACGCGACAAAGTGTGTAGAATAACACAACGTGTGTAGAATAACACAACGTGACGAAGTGTGTAGAATAACACAACGTGACAAAGTGTGTAGAATAACACAACGTGACAAAGTGTGTAGAATAACACAACGTGTATAGAATAACACAAAGTGTGTAGAACAACAACGTGACAGTGTGTAGAATAACACAACATGACAAAGTGTGTAGAATAACACAACATGACAAAGTGTGTAGAATAACACAACGTGTGTAGAATAACACAAAGTGTGTAGAATAACACAATGTGTGTAGAATAACACAACATGACAAAGTGTGTAGAATAACACAAAGTGTGTAGAATAACACAAAGTGTGTAGAATAACACAACATGACAAAGTGTGTAGAATAACACAACATGACGAAGTGTGTAGAATAACACAAAGTGTGTAGAATAACACAACGTGTGTAGAATAACACAAAGTGTGTAGAATAACACAACGTGACAAAGTGTGTAGAATAACACAACGTGTGTAGAATAACACAAAGTGTGTAGAATAACACAACGTGTGTAGAATAACACAAAGTGTGTAGAATAACACAACGTGACAAAGTGTGTAGAATAACACAACGTGTGTAGAATAACACAAAGTGTGTAGAATAACACAATGTGTGTAGAATAACACAACGTGACAAAGTGTGTAGAATAACACAACGTGTGTAGAATAACACAATGTGACAAAGTGTGTAGAATAACACAACATGACAAAGTGTGTAGAATAACACGTGTGTAGAATAACACAACGTGACAAAGTGTGTAGAATAACACAACATGACAAAGTGTGTAGAATAACACAACGTGTGTAGAATAACACAAAGTGTGTAGAATAACACAACGTGACAAAGTGTGTAGAATAACACGTGTGTAGAATAACACAATGTGACAAAGTGTGTAGAATAACACAACATGACAAAGTGTGTAGAATAACACAACGTGACAAAGTGTGTAGAATAACACAACATGACAAAGTGTGTAGAATAACACAACGTGTGTAGAATAACACAAAGTGTGTAGAATAACACAACATGACAAAGTGTGTAGAATAACACAACATGACAAAGTGTGTAGAATAACAACGTGTGTAGAATAACACAACATGACAAAGTGTGTAGAATAACACAACGTGTGTAGAATAACACAACGTGTGTAGAATAACACAAAGTGTGTAGAATAACACAACGTGACAAAGTGTGTAGAATAACACAACGTGTGTAGAATAACACAAAGTGTGTAGAATAACACAATGTGTGTAGAATAACACAACATGACAAAGTGTGTAGAATAACACGTGACAAAGTGTGTAGAATAACACAACATGACAAAGTGTGTAGAATAACACAATGTGTGTAGAATAACACAAAGTGTGTAGAATAACACAATGTGTGTAGAATAACACAACGTGACGAAGTGTGTAGAATAACACAACGTGACAAAGTGTGTAGAATAACACAACGTGACAAAGTGTGTAGAATAACACAACGTGACGAAGTGTGTAGAATAACACAACGTGACAAAGTGTGTAGAATAACACAAAGTGTGTAGAATAACACAATGTGTGTAGAATAACACAACGTGACGAAGTGTGTAGAATAACACAACGTGACAAAGTGTGTAGAATAACACAACGTGACAAAGTGTGTAGAATAACACAACGTGTGTAGAATAACACAACGTGTGTAGAATAACAACGTGTGTAGAATAACACAACGTGACAAAGTGTGTAGAATAACACAACGTGTGTAGAATAACACAAAGTGTGTAGAATAACACAATGTGTGTAGAATAACACAACATGACAAAGTGTGTAGAATAACACGTGACAAAGAGTGTAGAATAACACAATGTGTGTAGAATAACACAACATGACAAAGTGTGTAGAATAACACGTGACAAAGTGTGTAGAATAACACAACATGACAAAGTGTGTAGAATAACACAATGTGTGTAGAATAACACAAAGTGTGTAGAATAACACAATGTGTGTAGAATAACACAACGTGACGAAGTGTGTAGAATAACACAACGTGACGAAGTGTGTAGAATAACACAACGTGACAAAGTGTGTAGAATAACACAACGTGACGAAGTGTGTAGAATAACACAACGTGACAAAGTGTGTAGAATAACACAACGTGACAAAGTGTGTAGAATAACACAACGTGTGTAGAATAACACAAAGTGTGTAGAATAACACAATGTGTGTAGAATAACACAACGTGACGAAGTTTGTAGAATAACACAACATGACAAAGTGTGTAGAATAACACAACGTGTGTAGAATAACACAACATGACAAAGTGTGTAGAATAACACAACATGACAAAGTGTGTAGAATAACACAACGTGTGTAGAATAACACAAAGTGTGTAGAATAACACAACATGACAAAGTGTGTAGAATAACGTGTGTAGAATAACACAACGTGACAAAGTGTGTAGAATAACACAACATGACAAAGTGTGTAGAATAACACAACGTGTGTAGAATAACACAAAGTGTGTAGAATAACACAACATGACAAAGTGTGTAGAATAACAACGTGTGTAGAATAACACAACGTGACGAAGTGTGTAGAATAACACAACGCGACAAAGTGTGTAGAATAACACAACGTGTGTAGAATAACACAACGTGACGAAGTGTGTAGAATAACACAACGTGACAAAGTGTGTAGAATAACACAACGTGACAAAGTGTGTAGAATAACACAACGTGTATAGAATAACACAAAGTGTGTAGAACAACAACGTGACAGTGTGTAGAATAACACAACATGACAAAGTGTGTAGAATAACACAACATGACAAAGTGTGTAGAATAACACAACGTGTGTAGAATAACACAAAGTGTGTAGAATAACACAATGTGTGTAGAATAACACAACATGACAAAGTGTGTAGAATAACACAAAGTGTGTAGAATAACACAAAGTGTGTAGAATAACACAACATGACAAAGTGTGTAGAATAACACAACATGACGAAGTGTGTAGAATAACACAAAGTGTGTAGAATAACACAACGTGTGTAGAATAACACAAAGTGTGTAGAATAACACAACGTGACAAAGTGTGTAGAATAACACAACGTGTGTAGAATAACACAAAGTGTGTAGAATAACACAACGTGTGTAGAATAACACAAAGTGTGTAGAATAACACAATGTGTGTAGAATAACACAACGTGACAAAGTGTGTAGAATAACACAACGTGTGTAGAATAACACAATGTGACAAAGTGTGTAGAATAACACAACATGACAAAGTGTGTAGAATAACACGTGTGTAGAATAACACAACGTGACAAAGTGTGTAGAATAACACAACATGACAAAGTGTGTAGAATAACACAACGTGTGTAGAATAACACAAAGTGTGTAGAATAACACAACGTGACAAAGTGTGTAGAATAACACGTGTGTAGAATAACACAATGTGACAAAGTGTGTAGAATAACACAACATGACAAAGTGTGTAGAATAACACAACGTGACAAAGTGTGTAGAATAACACAACATGACAAAGTGTGTAGAATAACACAACGTGTGTAGAATAACACAAAGTGTGTAGAATAACACAACATGACAAAGTGTGTAGAATAACACAACATGACAAAGTGTGTAGAATAACAACGTGTGTAGAATAACACAACATGACAAAGTGTGTAGAATAACACAACGTGTGTAGAATAACACAACGTGTGTAGAATAACACAAAGTGTGTAGAATAACACAACGTGACAAAGTGTGTAGAATAACACAACGTGTGTAGAATAACACAAAGTGTGTAGAATAACACAATGTGTGTAGAATAACACAACATGACAAAGTGTGTAGAATAACACGTGACAAAGTGTGTAGAATAACACAACATGACAAAGTGTGTAGAATAACACAATGTGTGTAGAATAACACAAAGTGTGTAGAATAACACAATGTGTGTAGAATAACACAACGTGACGAAGTGTGTAGAATAACACAACGTGACAAAGTGTGTAGAATAACACAACGTGACAAAGTGTGTAGAATAACACAACGTGACGAAGTGTGTAGAATAACACAACGTGACAAAGTGTGTAGAATAACACAAAGTGTGTAGAATAACACAATGTGTGTAGAATAACACAACGTGACGAAGTGTGTAGAATAACACAACGTGACAAAGTGTGTAGAATAACACAACGTGACAAAGTGTGTAGAATAACACAACGTGACGAAGTGTGTAGAATAACACAACGTGACAAAGTGTGTAGAATAACACAACGTGACAAAGTGTGTAGAATAACACAACGTGTGTAGAATAACACAAAGTGTGTAGAATAACACAATGTGTGTAGAATAACACAACGTGACGAAGTTTGTAGAATAACACAACATGACAAAGTGTGTAGAATAACACAACGTGTGTAGAATAACACAACATGACAAAGTGTGTAGAATAACACAACATGACAAAGTGTGTAGAATAACACAACGTGTGTAGAATAACACAAAGTGTGTAGAATAACACAACATGACAAAGTGTGTAGAATAACGTGTGTAGAATAACACAACGTGACAAAGTGTGTAGAATAACACAACATGACAAAGTGTGTAGAATAACACAACGTGTGTAGAATAACACAAAGTGTGTAGAATAACACAACATGACAAAGTGTGTAGAATAACAACGTGTGTAGAATAACACAACGTGACGAAGTGTGTAGAATAACACAACGCGACAAAGTGTGTAGAATAACACAACGTGTGTAGAATAACACAACGTGACGAAGTGTGTAGAATAACACAACGTGACAAAGTGTGTAGAATAACACAACGTGACAAAGTGTGTAGAATAACACAACGTGTATAGAATAACACAAAGTGTGTAGAACAACACAACGTGACAGTGTGTAGAATAACACAACATGACAAAGTGTGTAGAATAACACAACATGACAAAGTGTGTAGAATAACACAACGTGTGTAGAATAACACAAAGTGTGTAGAATAACACAATGTGTGTAGAATAACACAACGTGACAAAGTGTGTAGAATAACACAACATGACAAAGTGTGTAGAATAACACAAAGTGTGTAGAATAACACAAAGTGTGTAGAATAACACAACATGACAAAGTGTGTAGAATAACACAACATGACAAAGTGTGTAGAATAACAACGTGTGTAGAATAACACAACATGACAAAGTGTGTAGAATAACACAACGTGTGTAGAATAACACAAAGTGTGTAGAATAACACAACATGACAAAGTGTGTAGAATAACAACGTGTGTAGAATAACACAACGTGACTAAGTGTGTAGAATAACACAACGTGACAAAGTGTGTAGAATAACACAAAGTGTGTAGAATAACACAACGTGTGTAGAATAACACAAAGTGTGTAGAGCAACACAACGTGACAAAGTGTGTAGAATAACACAACGCGACAAAGTGTGTAGAATAACACAACGTGTGTAGAATAACACAACGTGACGAAGTGTGTAGAATAACACAACGTGACAAAGTGTGTAGAATAACACAACGTGACAAAGTGTGTAGAATAACACAACGTGTATAGAATAACACAAAGTGTGTAGAACAACAACGTGACAGTGTGTAGAATAACACAACATGACAAAGTGTGTAGAATAACACAACATGACAAAGTGTGTAGAATAACACAACGTGTGTAGAATAACACAAAGTGTGTAGAATAACACAATGTGTGTAGAATAACACAACATGACAAAGTGTGTAGAATAACACAAAGTGTGTAGAATAACACAAAGTGTGTAGAATAACACAACATGACAAAGTGTGTAGAATAACACAACATGACGAAGTGTGTAGAATAACACAAAGTGTGTAGAATAACACAACGTGTGTAGAATAACACAAAGTGTGTAGAATAACACAACGTGACAAAGTGTGTAGAATAACACAACGTGTGTAGAATAACACAAAGTGTGTAGAATAACACAACGTGTGTAGAATAACACAAAGTGTGTAGAATAACACAACGTGACAAAGTATGTAGAATAACACAACGTGTGTAGAATAACACAAAGTGTGTAGAATAACACAATGTGTGTAGAATAACACAACGTGACAAAGTGTGTAGAATAACACAACGTGTGTAGAATAACACAATGTGACAAAGTGTGTAGAATAACACAACATGACAAAGTGTGTAGAATAACACGTGTGTAGAATAACACAACGTGACAAAGTGTGTAGAATAACACAACATGACAAAGTGTGTAGAATAACACAACGTGTGTAGAATAACACAAAGTGTGTAGAATAACACAACGTGACAAAGTGTGTAGAATAACACGTGTGTAGAATAACACAATGTGACAAAGTGTGTAGAATAACACAACATGACAAAGTGTGTAGAATAACACAACGTGACAAAGTGTGTAGAATAACACAACATGACAAAGTGTGTAGAATAACACAACGTGTGTAGAATAACACAAAGTGTGTAGAATAACACAACATGACAAAGTGTGTAGAATAACACAACATGACAAAGTGTGTAGAATAACAACGTGTGTAGAATAACACAACATGACAAAGTGTGTAGAATAACACAACGTGTGTAGAATAACACAACGTGTGTAGAATAACACAAAGTGTGTAGAATAACACAACGTGACAAAGTGTGTAGAATAACACAACGTGTGTAGAATAACACAAAGTGTGTAGAATAACACAATGTGTGTAGAATAACACAACATGACAAAGTGTGTAGAATAACACGTGACAAAGTGTGTAGAATAACACAACATGACAAAGTGTGTAGAATAACACAATGTGTGTAGAATAACACAAAGTGTGTAGAATAACACAATGTGTGTAGAATAACACAACGTGACGAAGTGTGTAGAATAACACAACGTGACAAAGTGTGTAGAATAACACAACGTGACAAAGTGTGTAGAATAACACAACGTGACGAAGTGTGTAGAATAACACAACGTGACAAAGTGTGTAGAATAACACAAAGTGTGTAGAATAACACAATGTGTGTAGAATAACACAACGTGACGAAGTGTGTAGAATAACACAACGTGACAAAGTGTGTAGAATAACACAACGTGACAAAGTGTGTAGAATAACACAACGTGACGAAGTGTGTAGAATAACACAACGTGACAAAGTGTGTAGAATAACACAACGTGACAAAGTGTGTAGAATAACACAACGTGTGTAGAATAACACAAAGTGTGTAGAATAACACAATGTGTGTAGAATAACACAACGTGACGAAGTTTGTAGAATAACACAACATGACAAAGTGTGTAGAATAACACAACGTGTGTAGAATAACACAACATGACAAAGTGTGTAGAATAACACAACATGACAAAGTGTGTAGAATAACACAACGTGTGTAGAATAACACAAAGTGTGTAGAATAACACAACATGACAAAGTGTGTAGAATAACGTGTGTAGAATAACACAACGTGACAAAGTGTGTAGAATAACACAACATGACAAAGTGTGTAGAATAACACAATGTGTGTAGAATAACACAAAGTGTGTAGAATAACACAACATGACAAAGTGTGTAGAATAACAACGTGTGTAGAATAACACAACGTGACGAAGTGTGTAGAATAACACAACGCGACAAAGTGTGTAGAATAACACAACGTGTGTAGAATAACACAACGTGACGAAGTGTGTAGAATAACACAACGTGACAAAGTGTGTAGAATAACACAACGTGACAAAGTGTGTAGAATAACACAACGTGTATAGAATAACACAAAGTGTGTAGAACAACACAACGTGACAGTGTGTAGAATAACACAACATGACAAAGTGTGTAGAATAACACAACATGACAAAGTGTGTAGAATAACACAACGTGTGTAGAATAACACAAAGTGTGTAGAATAACACAATGTGTGTAGAATAACACAACGTGACAAAGTGTGTAGAATAACACAACATGACAAAGTGTGTAGAATAACACAAAGTGTGTAGAATAACACAAAGTGTGTAGAATAACACAACATGACAAAGTGTGTAGAATAACACAACATGACAAAGTGTGTAGAATAACAACGTGTGTAGAATAACACAACATGACAAAGTGTGTAGAATAACACAACGTGTGTAGAATAACACAAAGTGTGTAGAATAACACAACATGACAAAGTGTGTAGAATAACAACGTGTGTAGAATAACACAACGTGACAAAGTGTGTAGAATAACACAACGTGTATAGAATAACACAAAGTGTGTAGAACAACAACGTGACAGTGTGTAGAATAACACAACATGACAAAGTGTGTAGAATAACACAACATGACAAAGTGTGTAGAATAACACAACGTGTGTAGAATAACACAAAGTGTGTAGAATAACACAATGTGTGTAGAATAACACAACATGACAAAGTGTGTAGAATAACACAAAGTGTGTAGAATAACACAAAGTGTGTAGAATAACACAACATGACAAAGTGTGTAGAATAACACAACATGACGAAGTGTGTAGAATAACACAAAGTGTGTAGAATAACACAACGTGTGTAGAATAACACAAAGTGTGTAGAATAACACAACGTGACAAAGTGTGTAGAATAACACAACGTGTGTAGAATAACACAAAGTGTGTAGAATAACACAACGTGTGTAGAATAACACAAAGTGTGTAGAATAACACAACGTGACAAAGTATGTAGAATAACACAACGTGTGTAGAATAACACAAAGTGTGTAGAATAACACAATGTGTGTAGAATAACACAACGTGACAAAGTGTGTAGAATAACACAACGTGTGTAGAATAACACAATGTGACAAAGTGTGTAGAATAACACAACATGACAAAGTGTGTAGAATAACACGTGTGTAGAATAACACAACGTGACAAAGTGTGTAGAATAACACAACATGACAAAGTGTGTAGAATAACACAACGTGTGTAGAATAACACAAAGTGTGTAGAATAACACAACGTGACAAAGTGTGTAGAATAACACGTGTGTAGAATAACACAATGTGACAAAGTGTGTAGAATAACACAACATGACAAAGTGTGTAGAATAACACAACGTGACAAAGTGTGTAGAATAACACAACATGACAAAGTGTGTAGAATAACACAACGTGTGTAGAATAACACAAAGTGTGTAGAATAACACAACATGACAAAGTGTGTAGAATAACACAACATGACAAAGTGTGTAGAATAACAACGTGTGTAGAATAACACAACATGACAAAGTGTGTAGAATAACACAACGTGTGTAGAATAACACAACGTGTGTAGAATAACACAAAGTGTGTAGAATAACACAACGTGACAAAGTGTGTAGAATAACACAACGTGTGTAGAATAACACAAAGTGTGTAGAATAACACAATGTGTGTAGAATAACACAACATGACAAAGTGTGTAGAATAACACGTGACAAAGTGTGTAGAATAACACAACATGACAAAGTGTGTAGAATAACACAATGTGTGTAGAATAACACAAAGTGTGTAGAATAACACAATGTGTGTAGAATAACACAACGTGACGAAGTGTGTAGAATAACACAACGTGACAAAGTGTGTAGAATAACACAACGTGACAAAGTGTGTAGAATAACACAACGTGACGAAGTGTGTAGAATAACACAACGTGACAAAGTGTGTAGAATAACACAAAGTGTGTAGAATAACACAATGTGTGTAGAATAACACAACGTGACGAAGTGTGTAGAATAACACAACGTGACAAAGTGTGTAGAATAACACAACGTGACAAAGTGTGTAGAATAACACAACGTGACGAAGTGTGTAGAATAACACAACGTGACAAAGTGTGTAGAATAACACAACGTGACAAAGTGTGTAGAATAACACAACGTGTGTAGAATAACACAAAGTGTGTAGAATAACACAATGTGTGTAGAATAACACAACGTGACGAAGTTTGTAGAATAACACAACATGACAAAGTGTGTAGAATAACACAACGTGTGTAGAATAACACAACATGACAAAGTGTGTAGAATAACACAACATGACAAAGTGTGTAGAATAACACAACGTGTGTAGAATAACACAAAGTGTGTAGAATAACACAACATGACAAAGTGTGTAGAATAACGTGTGTAGAATAACACAACGTGACAAAGTGTGTAGAATAACACAACATGACAAAGTGTGTAGAATAACACAATGTGTGTAGAATAACACAAAGTGTGTAGAATAACACAACATGACAAAGTGTGTAGAATAACAACGTGTGTAGAATAACACAACGTGACGAAGTGTGTAGAATAACACAACGCGACAAAGTGTGTAGAATAACACAACGTGTGTAGAATAACACAACGTGACGAAGTGTGTAGAATAACACAACGTGACAAAGTGTGTAGAATAACACAACGTGACAAAGTGTGTAGAATAACACAACGTGTATAGAATAACACAAAGTGTGTAGAACAACACAACGTGACAGTGTGTAGAATAACACAACATGACAAAGTGTGTAGAATAACACAACATGACAAAGTGTGTAGAATAACACAACGTGTGTAGAATAACACAAAGTGTGTAGAATAACACAATGTGTGTAGAATAACACAACGTGACAAAGTGTGTAGAATAACACAACATGACAAAGTGTGTAGAATAACACAAAGTGTGTAGAATAACACAAAGTGTGTAGAATAACACAACATGACAAAGTGTGTAGAATAACACAACATGACAAAGTGTGTAGAATAACAACGTGTGTAGAATAACACAACATGACAAAGTGTGTAGAATAACACAACGTGTGTAGAATAACACAAAGTGTGTAGAATAACACAACATGACAAAGTGTGTAGAATAACAACGTGTGTAGAATAACACAACGTGACTAAGTGTGTAGAATAACACAACGTGACAAAGTGTGTAGAATAACACAAAGTGTGTAGAATAACACAACGTGTGTAGAATAACACAAAGTGTGTAGAGCAACACAACGTGACAAAGTGTGTAGAATAACACAACATGACAAAGTGTGTAGAATAACACAACGTGTGTAGAATAACACAAAGTGTGTAGAATAACACAATGTGTGTAGAATAACACAACGTGACGAAGTGTGTAGAATAACACAACGTGACAAAGTGTGTAGAATAACACAACGTGTGTAGAATAACACAATGTGACAAAGTGTGTAGAATAACACAACATGACAAAGTGTGTAGAATAACACGTGTGTAGAATAACACAACATAACAACGTGTGTAGAATAACACAACATGACAAAGTGTGTAGAATAACACAACGTGTGTAGAATAACACAACGTGTGTAGAATAACACAAAGTGTGTAGAATAACACAACGTGACAAAGTGTGTAGAATAACACAACGTGTGTAGAATAACACAAAGTGTGTAGAATAACACAATGTGTGTAGAATAACACAACGTGACGAAGTGTGTAGAATAACACAACGTGACAAAGTGTGTAGAATAACACAACGTGACAAAGTGTGTAGAATAACACAACATGACAAAGTGTGTAGAATAACACAATGTGTGTAGAATAACACAAAGTGTGTAGAATAACACAATGTGTGTAGAATAACACAACGTGACGAAGTGTGTAGAATAACACAACGTGACAAAGTGTATAGAATAACACAACGTGACAAAGTGTGTAGAATAACACAACGTGACGAAGTGTGTAGAATAACACAACGTGACAAAGTGTGTAGAATAACACAACGTGTGTAGAATAACACAATGTGACAAAGTGTGTAGAATAACACAACATGACAAAGTGTGTAGAATAACACGTGTGTAGAATAACACAACGTGACAAAGTGTGTAGAATAACACAACATGACAAAGTGTGTAGAATAACACAACGTGTGTAGAATAACACAAAGTGTGTAGAATAACACAACGTGACAAAGTGTGTAGAATAACACGTGTGTAGAATAACACAATGTGACAAAGTGTGTAGAATAACACAACGTGACAAAGTGTGTAGAATAACACAACATGACAAAGTGTGTAGAATAACACAACGTGTGTAGAATAACACAAAGTGTGTAGAATAACACAACATGACAAAGTGTGTAGAATAACACAACATGACAAAGTGTGTAGAATAACAACGTGTGTAGAATAACACAACATGACAAAGTGTGTAGAATAACACAACGTGTGTAGAATAACACAACGTGTGTAGAATAACACAAAGTGTGTAGAATAACACAACGTGACAAAGTGTGTAGAATAACACAACGTGTGTAGAATAACACAAAGTGTGTAGAATAACACAATGTGTGTAGAATAACACAACGTGACGAAGTGTGTAGAATAACACAACGTGACAAAGTGTGTAGAATAACACAACGTGTGTAGAATAACACAATGTGACAAAGTGTGTAGAATAACACAACATGACAAAGTGTGTAGAATAACACAACGTGTGTAGAATAACACAATGTGACAAAGTGTGTAGAATAACACAACATGACAAAGTGTGTAGAATAACACGTGTGCCCTGAGCCGGGTAGTGTTAGTGGAGGAGAGGGTGGGTCATTGTGGTGGATGTTGGTGCGGGGCTGGTAGCTTTAGGAGCCGGCTGGGGATCTTAGCCCCAGCCTTGGTGAGTTTTCCCAGGCCTGGTGGCTTTAGGAGCGGGCTGATTGAATTGAATCCCCCTTTTGTTTTTAGATGAAATTCCCATCAGTGCAGATGAGGCCGAAGAGGAGAGTCACAGTGACTCGGGGGACTCTGCTGAGAAACAAGCGGCAACTGTGGTTATAGATGATGACCCGATCGACATAGCTGATGGAGATACCTCTGATTTTGAAGGCAAGTTCTTCTGTTTACTCTTGTAGTAGTCTTGCTCTGACTTATTCACATTGTTTTGTTTAAATTAATTCCTAATTTTCCTTTTCAGAGGCAGCACAGAGGCCTGCAAAGCAACCTGGACCAAAACGCAGAGTGACAAAAAGAGCATGGTCAAAGACTGAAGAAGCAGCTGTAATGCGGCATTTTAAAAAACACATCAAGAGAGGAAAACTGGCCACAAAAAATGAAGTAACTCAGTGTAAGCAAGCAGAAATGGCCTTAAGTCAGAGAACACTGCAGAATATAAGAGACTTTGTGAGAAATCGTGGACTAGCACATAAAAGACAACTAAAGGTAAAAGATGGATAAGCATGGAGTGTATGTATGAAGAACATTAAAACTTTTCCAGCCTCTAATTGTGGTTCATCCATCCATCCATTTTCTCCCACTTGTCCGTTGCCGGGTCGTGGAGGCAGCCGTTGGAGCTGCCCAAATCACATAGCACCAGTCCCCTATGGCTCCTCCTGCAGGTGGTGGGTCCACGGAAGGACGGCCTCATGGTTCCAAACGGGCCTGTTGGTCTCTCATAGGGGAATTGTGGTTCAGTTATGTTTAAAGTCCTCATAATTCATCTTTGGTCCTCATGAACCACCTTCTGGTCGGTGGCTGTGTATAGACAACCGTAGCTGATACAAGGATGTTAAATAGACCTACATTTTTTTCAGATTTTTTACAGTTAGTCTATCCAGAGCTTATCTCTCTAGGACCTTGGGAAACCATAGTCCTCTTAAACCACACCAGGGTTGGTTTTTCCAAAAGGTCAACATAAACCATAAAACCACGTATGTGTGTGTGTGTACTTGTGTGTGTGTGTGTGTGTGTGTGTGTGCGTGCGTGTGTGTATATTCGATATGCGTTTCTTTTCATTTATTTACAGGCATATAACCACAAACACGACCCGCAGCGGACACAGGATAACGAAATTCTTGCTTTTCTTTTTCCAACAGGCTGAGCATTTAATGACAACTGACCACTAACACACTAACCACTAACACACTGACCACTAACACACTAACCACTAACACACTAACCACTAACACACTAACCACTAACACACTAACCACTAACACACTAACCACTAACACACTGACCACTAACACACTGACCACTAACACACTGACCACTAACAAACTGACCACTAACACACTGACCACTAACACACTAACCACTAACACACTAACCACTAACACACTAACCACTAACACACTAACCACTAACACACTAACCACTAACACACTAACCACTAACACACTAACCACTAACACACTGACCACTAACACACTGACCACTAACACACTGACCACTAACACACTGACCACTAACACACTAACCACTAACACACTAACCACTAACACACTGACCACTAACACACTGACCACTAACACACTGACCACTAACACACTGACCACTAACACACTGACCACTAACACACTGACCACTAACACACTGACCACTAACACACTAACCACTAACAAACTAACCACTAACACACTAACCACTAACACACTAACCACTAACAAACTAACCACTAACACACTAACCACTAACACACTAACCACTAACACACTAACCACTAACACACTAACCACTAACACACTAACCACTAACACACTGACCACTAACACACTGACCACTAACACACTGACCACTAACAAACTAACCACTAACACACTAACCACTAACACACTAACCACTAACACACTAACCACTAACACACTGACCACTAACACACTAACCACTAACACACTAACCACTAACACACTAACCACTAACACACTAACCACTAACACACTAACCACTAACACACTGACCACTAACACACTGACCACTAACACACTGACCACTAACAAACTGACCACTAACACACTGACCACTAACACACTAACCACTAACACACTAACCACTAACACACTAACCACTAACACACTAACCACTAACACACTAACCACTAACACACTAACCACTAACACACTAACCACTAACACACTGACCACTAACACACTGACCACTAACACACTGACCACTAACACACTGACCACTAACACACTAACCACTAACACACTAACCACTAACACACTGACCACTAACACACTGACCACTAACACACTGACCACTAACACACTGACCACTAACACACTGACCACTAACACACTGACCACTAACACACTGACCACTAACACACTAACCACTAACAAACTAACCACTAACACACTAACCACTAACACACTAACCACTAACAAACTAACCACTAACACACTAACCACTAACACACTAACCACTAACACACTAACCACTAACACACTAACCACTAACACACTAACCACTAACACACTGACCACTAACACACTGACCACTAACACACTGACCACTAACAAACTAACCACTAACACACTAACCACTAACACACTAACCACTAACACACTAACCACTAACACACTAACCACTAACACACTAACCACTAACACACTAACCACTAACACACTAACCACTAACACACTAACCACTAACACACTGACCACTAACACACTGACCACTAACACACTGACCACTAACACACTGACCACTAACACACTGACCACTAACACACTGACCACTAACACACTAACCACTAACACACTAACCACTAACACACTGACCACTAACACACTGACCACTAACACACTGACCACTAACACACTGACCACTAACACACTGACCACTAACACACTAACCACTAACACACTGACCACTAACACACTGACCACTAACACACTGACCACTAACACACTGACCACTAACACACTGACCACTAACACACTAACCACTAACAAACTAACCACTAACACACTAACCACTAACACACTAACCACTAACAAACTAACCACTAACACACTAACCACTAACACACTAACCACTAACACACTAACCACTAACACACTAACCACTAACACACTAACCACTAACACACTGACCACTAACACACTGACCACTAACACACTGACCACTAACAAACTAACCACTAACACACTAACCACTAACACACTAACCACTAACAAACTAACCACTAACACACTAACCACTAACACACTAACCACTAACACACTAACCACTAACAAACTAACCACTAACAAACTAACCACTAACACACTAACCACTAACAAACTAACCACTAACACACTAACCATTAACACACTAACCACTAACACACTAACCACTAACACACTAACCACTAACAAACTAACCACTAACAAACTAACCACTAACACACTAACCACTAACACACTAACCACTAACACACTAACCACTAACACACTAACCACTAACACACTAACCACTAACAAACTAACCACTAACACACTGACCACTAACACACTGACCACTAACACACTGACCACTAACACACTGACCACTAACACACTGACCACTAACACACTAACCACTAACACACTAACCACTAACACACTAACCACTAACACACTGACCACTAACACACTGACCACTAACACACTGACCACTAACACACTAACCACTAACAAACTAACCACTAACACACTAACCACTAACACACTAACCACTAACACACTAACCACTAACAAACTAACCACTAACAAACTAACCACTAACACACTAACCACTAACACACTAACCACTAACACACTAACCACTAACACACTGACCACTAACACACTGACCACTAACACACTAACCACTAACACACTAACCACTAACACACTAACCACTAACACACTAACCACTAACAAACTAACCACTAACACACTAACCACTAACACACTGACCACTAACACACTGACCACTAACACACTAACCACTAACAAACTAACCACTAACACACTAACCACTAACACACTAACCACTAACACACTAACCACTAACACACTAACCACTAACACACTAACCACTAACAAACTAACCACTAACACACTAACCACTAACACACTAACCACTAACACACTAACCACTAACAAACTAACCACTAACACACTAACCACTAACACACTGACCACTAACACACTAACCACTAACACACTAACCACTAACACACTGACCACTAACACACTGACCACTAACACACTGACCACTAACACACTAACCACTAACACACTAACCACTAACACACTAACCACTAACACACTAACCACTAACACACTAACCACTAACACACTGACCACTAACACACTAACCACTAACACACTAACCACTAACACACTAACCACTAACAAACTAACCACTAACACACTAACCACTAACACACTAACCACTAACACACTAACCACTAACAAACTAACCACTAACACACTAACCACTAACACACTAACCACTAACACACTAACCACTAACACACTAACCACTAACACACTGACCACTAACAAACTAACCACTAACACACTAACCACTAACACACTAACCACTAACACACTAACCACTAACACACTAACCACTAACACACTAACCACTAACACACTAACCACTAACACACTAACCACTAACACACTGACCACTAACAAACTAACCACTAACACACTGACCACTAACACACTGACCACTAACACACTGACCACTAACACACTGACCACTAACACACTGACCACTAACACACTAACCACTAACACACTGACCACTAACACACTGACCACTAACACACTGACCACTAACACACTGACCACTAACACACTGACCACTAACACACTAACCACTAACACACTAACCACTAACACACTAACCACTAACACACTAACCACTAACAAACTAACCACTAACACACTAACCACTAACACACTAACCACTAACAAACTAACCACTAACACACTAACCACTAACACACTAACCACTAACACACTAACCACTAACACACTAACCACTAACACACTAACCACTAACACACTAACCACTAACACACTGACCACTAACACACTAACCACTAACACACTAACCACTAACAAACTAACCACTAACACACTAACCACTAACACACTAACCACTAACAAACTAACCACTAACACACTAACCACTAACACAATAACCACTAACACACTAACCACTAACAAACTAACCACTAACAAACTAACCACTAACAAACTAACCACTAACACACTAACCACTAACAAACTAACCACTAACACACTAACCACTAACACACTAACCACTAACACACTAACCACTAACACACTAACCACTAACAAACTAACCACTAACACACTAACCACTAACACACTAACCACTAACACACTAACCACTAACACACTAACCACTAACACACTAACCACTAACACACTGACCACTAACACACTGACCACTAACACACTAACCACTAACAAACTAACCACTAACACACTAACCACTAACACACTAACCACTAACACACTAACCACTAACACACTAACCACTAACACACTAACCACTAACAAACTAACCACTAACACACTAACCACTAACAAACTAACCACTAACACACTAACCACTAACACACTAACCACTAACAAACTAACCACTAACACACTAACCACTAACAAACTAACCACTAACACACTAACCACTAACACACTGACCACTAACACACTAACCACTAACACACTAACCACTAACACACTAACCACTAACAAACTAACCACTAACACACTAACCACTAACACACTGACCACTAACACACTAACCACTAACACACTAACCACTAACACACTGACCACTAACACACTAACCACTAACACACTAACCACTAACACACTAACCACTAACACACTAACCACTAACACACTAACCACTAACACACTAACCACTAACAAACTAACCACTAACACACTAACCACTAACACACTAACCACTAACACACTAACCACTAACACACTAACCACTAACACACTAACCACTAACACACTAACCACTAACACACTGACCACTAACACACTAACCACTAACACACTAACCACTAACACACTAACCACTAACACACTAACCACTAACACACTAACCACTAACAAACTAACCACTAACACACTAACCACTAACACACTAACCACTAACACACTAACCACTAACACACTAACCACTAACACACTGACCACTAACAAACTAACCACTAACACACTAACCACTAACACACTAACCACTAACACACTAACCACTAACACACTAACCACTAACAAACTAACCACTAACACACTAACCACTAACACACTAACCACTAACACACTAACCACTAACACACTAACCA
This sequence comes from Proterorhinus semilunaris, assembly GCA_021464625.1. Classification (NCBI taxonomy): domain Eukaryota; kingdom Metazoa; phylum Chordata; class Actinopteri; order Gobiiformes; family Gobiidae; genus Proterorhinus; species Proterorhinus semilunaris. The sequence continues at coordinate 963,154 of CM038352.1, forward strand.
CTAACACACTGACCACTAACACACTAACCACTAACACACTAACCACTAACACACTAACCACTAACACACTAACCACTAACACACTGACCACTAACACACTAACCACTAACACACTGACCACTAACACACTGACCACTAACACACTAACCACTAACACACTAACCACTAACAAACTAACCACTAACACACTAACCACTAACACACTAACCACTAACAAACTAACCACTAACACACTAACCACTAACAAACTAACCACTAACACACTAACCACTAACACACTAACCACTAACACACTAACCACTAACACACTAACCACTAACACACTGACCACTAACACACTGACCACTAACACACTAACCACTAACAAACTAACCACTAACACACTGACCACTAACAAACTAACCACTAACACACTAACCACTAACACACTAACCACTAACACACTAACCACTAACACACTAACCACTAACACACTAACCACTAACACACTAACCACTAACACACTAACCACTAACACACTGACCACTAACAAACTAACCACTAACACACTAACCACTAACAAACTAACCACTAACACACTAACCACTAACACACTAACCACTAACACACTAACCACTAACACACTAACCACTAACACACTGACCACTAACACACTGACCACTAACACACTAACCACTAACACACTAACCACTAACAAACTAACCACTAACACACTAACCACTAACACACTAACCACTAACACACTGACCACTAACACACTAACCACTAACACACTAACCACTAACAAACTAACCACTAACACACTAACCACTAACACACTAACCACTAACACACTAACCACTAACACACTGACCACTAACACACTAACCACTAACAAACTAACCACTAACACACTGACCACTAACAAACTAACCACTAACACACTAACCACTAACAAACTAACCACTAACACACTAACCACTAACACACTAACCACTAACACACTAACCACTAACACACTGACCACTAACACACTGACCACTAACACACTGACCACTAACACACTAACCACTAACAAACTAACCACTAACACACTAACCACTAACACACTAACCACTAACACACTGACCACTAACACACTAACCACTAACACACTAACCACTAACAAACTAACCACTAACACACTAACCACTAACACACTGACCACTAACACACTGACCACTAACACACTGACCACTAACACACTAACCACTAACAAACTAACCACTAACACACTGACCACTAACAAACTAACCACTAACACACTAACCACTAACACACTAACCACTAACACACTAACCACTAACACACTGACCACTAACACACTAACCACTAACACACTGACCACTAACACACTAACCACTAACACACTAACCACTAACAAACTAACCACTAACACACTAACCACTAACACACTGACCACTAACACACTGACCACTAACACACTGACCACTAACACACTAACCACTAACAAACTAACCACTAACAAACTAACCACTAACACACTGACCACTAACACACTAACCACTAACACACTGACACATAACACACCATCGTTTCATTTGAATGACTTGAAACTAACGAACCGTTGTTTCTTTTGGAGCAGGGTTCCACAGGTACAGACCGGCTGATGGAAGTGTGAGAACGTACGAGTGTCGACAATTTTACAACCGAGTCTGTCCTGCTGTGTGTTCTGATTTTGATATTGTTTGCCCAAACACCATTCAGCACAAACTGGTCACGCTCGCGGGGCTCGTGAGCGCGCAGCGGGTGAAGGCAGACAGGGCAGACCTGCCTCTGCCCGTATGCAGGCACTGGCCACTCCAGACGAGATGGAGCTGTGGGCGATAAGAGGCCTTGGTGGGTTGCTGGGTGAACCTCAGACCGGGTCTGCCACAGCTTTTCATCAGAGACTTTGTGCCTTTAGCACATGGCCGAGACCATGCCTGAAAACTTAAAGTACACACAATTGGTACACGAAGAGGTCCACAGCATTTGCACAGAACCCGGGTAAGTTCCAAATGATTCCTTAGGCTGCCCATGCCCCGCCCCATCGCACCATGCCAAGGTAAGAAATACGGTCTGTCTGGTCCTGGTGGATCTCTGGTCCAAATGGACTGAAGTATGTGCATGTAAACACGCCACGAGCAACGCGGTGGTGAAAGCTCTGCTCACAGAAATTGTGCCACGATGGGGTGTCCCGGAAAGGAAAAAAAAAATAATATATAATTTCTAGTGACAATGGCAGTCACTTTGTAGCAAAATTATTGAGGAAGTAGGTCAATTTCTGGGCATTGATATGAGGAAACATTGCGAGCGAGAGAATGGCACTCTGAGGTCAAAACCTAAACCCATTCGAAACCCTCTTTGCCAGACCGCCCAACTTGGGAGCGGGACCCCGACCTAGAGATCTGCCATGCACCTTTTGTGTGATGACGACATGCTGTCCTATTGTAAAGAAATGAACGCACTACTGTGATCTATTTCTGCCCAGGTCAGGAGCGCCCTGCACGAGACCGAGCCGTACGACCGGGTCCTGGTGACGGAGACGAGACGGAAACATGGATCCATCCTCGTCCTCCTGGTGACGGACACGGCCGTTAAGATCGCAGAGAGGACAGCTTGGATCCACACCGACCACTGTCGTGCAGCGCTGCCACCGAGGGCCATAGACGAGGACACCGTGGGTCGGGACGGAGCAGGCACATTCACGGCTCCCTAAGCATAAGGGGTCGGCCGGCGTGAGGACCCCGTCACTGGAGCAGCCCCACAACAACAACACCCAGAGAACCCCAGCGTTCCCGAGGCGCATCCCCAGGAATTTACTTAAAAAATAGAAAACAATGTGTGAAAATCGGTGATTATCAGTCGAGTTGTCGACAAATTGTCTGTGGTTTACCTCAAGGTTCTATTCTGGGCCCAACACTGTTTAATATGTATATTAATGACATTTGTAAAACGTATCAAGTACTTAAATTTATCTTGTTTGCTGACGATACAAATATTTTTGCATCAGGAGAGACTTACAGCAGCTGTGTCGGATTGTTAACTTGGAACTCAAAAGTGTCAACAAGTGGTTCAAACTAAATAAATTATCTCTAAATGTAAGTAAAAGAAAAATGACGATATTTGGCAACTGTAATTGCAATGCTCAGGTAATTCAGATAGAGGGCGCTGTTCTCGAGCGAGTGCATGAAATCAAAGTCCTTGGTGTGATTATTGACGACAGAATTACTTGGAAATCTCACATTAAATATGTATCTACGAACATGTCTAGAAGCGTTTCAGCAAAAGCAAAGCTCATTTAAACATGTTCATCGTCCATGAACCAGATTGTTGATTTGTTTCATTATATAAACAAATATAGTTTAAGTTTGTGTGAAGCAGCTGCTGAAATGTTTCAGATTCTCTGACGTTTTGTTCCTTCTGAACCATTGTGTGAAATAAACTAAACTTCAAACACACTTATTATAATTCCATGTGCGTGGCGCCCCCTGCTGCTCGCTGTGTGACAGGACACAATGAAACTGTAAACCCACAGTGAAAAACAACTTTATTAGATTTAAGTTCAAACAGAAACATATTTACAGAAACACTGTGGTCATTATAGAGAATATTTAAACGAAGCAGTGAGTTTGTGAAGAACCCGGTCCAGACGCAGAGCTCGGCCTCTCACGGGAACGAGTAAAAATAAAGTATTATGTGATACATGTACAGGTGATAAATACTGAGCCCAGACAGGTCGATGCAGTCGGGCTGCCTGCAGGGGGCGCTGCTGCACTCCGTCTGAGCTGGAGGATTGGTATGAGAAGAGTCTTTCAGAAGCTCAGTCAGAGGGGGGGGGGGGGGGAGGGGGGTTCATGCGGTTCTGGGGGCGGAGTCAGGCGGCGCTCAGACACGCCTGCCGGACGCTCTGGGGGGGCGGAGTCAGGCGGCGCTCAGACACGCCTGCCGGACGCTCTGGGGGGGCGGAGTCAGGCGGCGCTCAGACACGCCTGCCGGACGCTCTGGGGGGGCGGAGTCAGGCGGCGCTCAGACACGCCTGCCGGACGCTCTGGGGGGGCGGAGTCAGGCGGCGCTCAGACACGCCTGCCGGACGCTCTGGGGGGGCGGAGTCAGGCGGCGCTCAGACACGCCTGCCGGACGCTCTGGGGGGGCGGAGTCAGGCGGCGCTCAGACACGCCTGCCGGACGCTCTGGGGGGCGGAGTCAGGCGGCGCTCAGACACGCCTGCCGGACGCTCTGGGGGCGGAATCAGGCGGCGCTCAGACACGCCTGCCGGACGCTCTGGGCCCAGGTTTGCAGCAGCTCCGTCACTGAGTGTTTGTCC
>CM038352.1:982500-1025000 GCA_021464625.1 Proterorhinus semilunaris
CAGGTCAGAACCTAGACCAGAGCTAGACCAAACCTAGACCAGACCTAGACCTAAACCAGACCTAGACCAGACCTAAACCAGAGCTAGACCAGAGCTAGACCTAAACCAGAGCTAGACCAGAGCTAGACCTAAACCAGACCTAGACCAGACCTAGACCTAAACCAGACCTAGACCTAAACCAGAGCTAGACCAGACCTAGACCTAAACCAGACCTAAACCAGAGCTAGACCAAACCTAGACCTAGACCAGACCTAGACCTAAACCAGACCTAGACCTAAACCAGAGCTAGACCTAGACCAGAGCTAAACCAGAGCTAGACCAGAGCTAGACCTAGACCAGACCTAGACCAGTGCTAGACCTAGACCAGACCTAGACCAGTGCTAGACCTAGACCAGACCTAGACCAGTGCTAGACCTAGACCAGACCTAGACCAGAGCTAGACCTAGACCAGACCTAGACCAGTGCTAGACCTAGACCAGACCTAGACCAGAGCTAGACCTAGACCAGTGCTAGACCTAGACCAGACCTAGACCAGACCTAGACCAGACCTAGACCTAGACCAGAGCTAGACCTAGACCAGACCTAGACCAGTGCTAGACCTAGACCAGACCTAGACCAGAGCTAGACCTAGACCAGTGCTAGACCTAGACCAGACCTAGACCAGACCTAGACCTAGACCAGACCTAGACCTAGACCAGACCTAGACCTAGACCAGAGCTAGACCAGAGCTAGACCAGAGCTAGACCAGTGCTAGACCAGTGCTAGACCTAGACGTAGACCAGAGCTAGACCAGACCTAGACCTAGACCTAAACCAGACCTAACCCTCTGTGGGACTCGAGCTGGGGTTTCCTACGCAGAGTCGGAGACAAACCGGGCCACGTTTGGGTCAGAAACAGATGTTGAGGTAATACCCAACGTGTTGAGGAGGGTGTGCTTGGCGTGTTGAGGGGGGAGTGCCTGGCGTGTTGAGGGGGGAGTGCCTGGCGTGTTGAGGGGGGAGTGCCTGGCGTGTTGAGGGGGGAGTGCCTGGCGTGTTGAGGTAATACCTGGCGTGTTCAGGGGGGAGTGCCTGGCGTGTTCAGGGGGGAGTGCCTGGCGTGTTGAGGGGGGAGTGCCTGGCGTGTTGAGGTAATACCTGGCGTGTTGAGGGGGGAGTGCCTGGCGTGTTGAGGGGGGAGTGCCTGGCGTGTTGAGGGGGGAGTGCCTGGCGTGTTGAGGGGGGAGTGCCTGGCGTGTTGAGGGGGGAGTGCCTGGCGTGTTGAGGTAATACCTGGCGTGTTGAGGTAATACCTGGCGTGTTGAGCGTCCCGGGCGAGGCGGCGCTGTAGCTCTGTGGCGTCCTGGCGGTGGACGGGCTCTGTGACGGCTGAGGGGAGGGGCTCGGCTGGAAGCCTCCAGAAGGAGACGGCGTGGGACCGGAGCTGTGGGCGGAGACAGGCGTCAGAGAGGCGTGGCTTCAGGGAGGGTTATGACACCGAGGGGATAATGTAAGACTTTGTTCTGTCATTATGTAAATGCAGCGTTTCTTATTTACATCAGATTAAAATGACCTGTTGCAAAAGCCCCGCCCCTTAGCCAATGTTTAGGGTGTAGCAACATAACCATCTGACGGGCCCGGTTTCCCTAAAGAGTTATATGGGTCATTACCTGGAGGAGGCGGGGTCATTACCTGGAGGAGGCGGGGTCATTACCTGGAGGAGGCGGGGTCATTACCTGGAGGAGGCGGGGTCATTACCTGGAGGAGGCGGGGTCATTACCTGGAGGAGGCGGGGTCATTACCTGGAGGAGGCGGGGTCATTACCTGGAGGAGGCGGGGTCATTACCTGGAGGAGGCGGGGTCATTACCTGGAAGAGGCGGGGTCATTTCCTGGAGGAGGCGCGGTCATTACCTGGAGGAGGCGCGGTCATTACCTGGAGGAGGAGGTGTCATTTCCTGGAGGAGGCGCGGTCATTACCTGGAGGAGGCGGGGTCATTTCCTGGAGGAGGCGGGGTCATTTCCTGAAGGAGGCGGGGCTGGAGGAGGCGGGGTCATTACCTGGAAGAGGCGGGGTCATTTCCTGGAGGAGGCGCGGTCATTACCTGGAGGAGGAGGTGTCATTTCCTGGAGGAGGCGCGGTCATTACTTGACGGAGCCGGGTTAATTACCTGAAGGAGGCGGGGTCATTACCTGACGGAGGCGGGGTAATTACCTGACGGAGGCGGGGTAATTACCTGACGGAGGCGGGGTAATTACCTGACGGAGGCGGGGTCATTACCTGACGGAGGCGGGGTCATTACCTGACGGAGGCGGGGTCATTACCTGACGGAGTTGGGCTGGGAGGAGGGCTGTGGCGAGGGTTGCGGGGGCGGCGGCATGTTCTGGGGCGTCTGGGGCTGCAGCGGCGAGGGCGATGACATCATGGCGTGCTGAGGGACCTACACACAAACACACGAGTCATAAACACGTGACAGACGTCAAGGCGTGTTTGGGCAGCAGGGGGCGCTGACCTGCGGGGCCATGGGCTGCTGTCCCACGGAGGCGCTCTGAGGGGGGAGGGGAGCGCGGGGGAGGCGGGGCTGCAGCATCCCGGGACGAACGCCCTGGAACAAAACAAGGAAATCAGAGTTCATGCAACAGGAAGTCAGTCATCGCCAAGGCGCCATGTCGTATGTGAGACGCCGGCATGTAGTATGTGAGACGCCGGCATGTAGTATGTGAGACGCCGACATGTAGTATGTGAGACGCCGGCATGTCGTATGTGAGACGCCGGCATGTAGTATGTGAGACGCCGGCATGTAGTATGTGAGACGCCGGCATGTTGTATGTGAGACGCCGACATGTCGTATGTGAGACGCCGGCATGTAGTATGTGAGACGCCGGCATGTAGTATGTGAGACGCCGGCATGTTGTATGTGAGACGCCGGCATGTTGTATGTGAGACGACGACATGTAGTATGTGAGACGTTGACATGTCGTATGTGAGACGCTGGCATGTCGTATGTGAGACGCCGACATGTCGTATGTGAGACGCCGACATGTCGTATGTGAGACGCCGGCATGTCGTATGTGAGACGCTGGCATGTAGTATGTGAGACGCCGGCGTGTCGTATGTGAGACGCCGACATGTAGTATGTGAGACGCCGGCATGTCGTATGTGAGACGCCGGCGTGTCGTATGTGAGACGCCGGCGTGTCGTATGTGAGACGCCGACATGTAGTATGTGAGACGCCGGCGTGTCGTATGTGAGACGCCGGCATGTCGTATGTGAGACGCCGGCATGTCGTATGTGAGACGCCGGCGTGTCGTATGTGAGACGCCGGCATGTCGTATGTGAGACGCCGGCATGTCGTATGTGAGACGCCGACGTGTCGTATGTGAGACGCCGGCGTGTAGTATGTGAGACGCCGGCATGTAGTATGTGAGACGCCGGCATGTCGTATGTGAGACGCCGACATGTAGTATGTGAGACGCCGGCGTGTAGTATGTGAGACGCCGACATGTAGTATGTGAGACGCCGGCATGTCGTATGTGAGACGCCGACATGTAGTATGTGAGACGCCGACGTGTCGTATGTGAGACGCCGGCGTGTAGTATGTGAGACGCCGGCATGTAGTATGTGAGACGCCGGCATGTCGTATGTGAGACGCCGACATGTAGTATGTGAGACGCCGACATGTAGTATGTGAGACGCCGACATGTAGTATGTGAGACGCCGGCATGTCGTATGTGAGACGCCGGCATGTAGTATGTGAGACGCCGGCATGTCGTATGTGAGACGCCGGCATGTAGTATGTGAGACGCCGGCATGTCGTATGTGAGACGCCGGCATGTAGTATGTGAGACGCCGACATGTCGTATGTGAGACGCCGACATGTCGTATGTGAGACGCCGACATGTCGTATGTGAGACGCCGGCATGTAGTATGTGAGACGTTGACATGTCGTATGTGAGACGCCGGCATGTCGTATGTGAGACGCCGGCATGTAGTATGTGAGACGCCGACATGTAGTATGTGAGACGCCGGCATGTCGTATGTGAGACGCCGACATGTCGTATGTGAGACGCCGACATGTCGTATGTGAGACGCCGGCATGTAGTATGTGATGTGAGACGCCGGCATGTCGTATGTGAGACGCCGGCATGTGGTATGTGAGACGCCGGCGTGTAGTATGTGATGTGAGACGCCGACATGTAGTATGTGATGTGAGACGCCGGCATGTCGTATGTGAGACGCCGGCATGTGGTATGTGAGACGCCGGCGTGTAGTATGTGAGACGCCGGCGTGTCGTATGTGAGACGCCGACATGTAGTATGTGAGACGCCGACATGTAGTATGTGAGACGCCGGCATGTAGTATGTGAGACGCCGGCATGTAGTATGTGAGACGCCGACATGTAGTATGTGATGTGAGACGCCGGCATGTCGTATGTGAGACGCCGGCATGTCGTATGTGAGACGCCGGCGTGTAGTATGTGAGACGCCGGCATGTCGTATGTGAGACGCTGGCATGTCGTATGTGAGACGCTGGCATGTAGTATGTGAGACACATGTATTTTTTATTATAACACGAGTTGCTATAAAATGCTTGAGTCAAATGGACCTGTTGAATAGCTTCCTTTACTGTGTAGTAATTAGGAAAATAAAGTAAAAACTAAACTTGAAAGCAGTATTTTCAAAGGTCTAACGAGCTGTGAGCTTTAATATCTTTAATAGCAGATAATATCAGCAAAATAACTAGAATAGAACTTGCATTTCTTTCTGGCTCTGAAGTCCATTTTTCAGAATACTCATTTTGGAACATACTTTGTGGGAAACACACTGGAAACCCTGAAGTGCCCACAGAGGCAGAGCGCCCCCCTGTGGCAGAGCAGGCGTCTCACCTGAACAGAGCTGAGCTGGGCCTGGTGCTGCTGCTGGAGACTGGCTCGGTTCTGGAACAGAGACACAGGGTTAGAAGCTTTTACACTTCATCACCATCAGGCTCCTGGAGCTCCTGGAGCTGCTGCAGGACGAGGGAGGTCCCCATTCCTAATGTCTGAGTCACCGTTATCGTGAGGACAAATATGGGGATTTTACGCTTGTTCACGACAATGAAAAACACGAGACCGGATTTTCGGTTAGTTGTGTCCAAACGTTTCCAACATATTTAGTTACACATTTACTTTAGGGTCTTTAGGCGTGTCCTGAATCGGCATGTCTCACCTGTGAGCGGGCGTGTGTCACCTGTGTGTGGGGGTGTCTCACCAGTGTGTGGGCGTGTGTCACCTGTGTGTGGGCGTGTCTCACCTGTGTGTGGGCGTGTCTCACCTGTGTGTGGGCGTGTCTCACCTGTGAGTGGGCGTGTGTCACCTGTGTGTGGGCATGTCCTGAATAGGCATGTCTCACCTGTGAGTGGGCGTGTCTGTGGGCGTGTGTCACCTGTGAGTGGGCGTGTCTGTGGGCGTGTCTCACCTGTGAGCGGGCGTGTGTCACCTGTGTGTGGGCGTGTGTCACCTGTGAGCGGGCGTGTCTCACCTGTGTGTGGGCGTGTGTCACCTGTGTGTGGGCGTGTGTCATCTGTGTGTGGGCGTGTCTCACCGGTGTGTGGGCGTGTCTCACCTGTGTGTGGGCGTGTCTTACCTGTGTGTGGGCATGTCTCACCTGTGTGTGGGCATGTCTCACCTGTGAGTGGGCGTGTCCTGAATCGGCATGTCTCACCTGTGAGTGGGCGTGTGTCACTTGTGAGTGGGCGTGTCTATCACCTGTACATGGGTGTGTCCTGAGTGGGCGTATCTCACCTGGAAGGCCATCTTGAGCTGCTGCTGCTGACTCAGGCTCATGTTGACCTGGTGCTGGCTGGGGTTCATGCTCTGGGGGCCCAGGGCCTGGGGCTGGGACATGGGGGGCCCCAGGGCGCTCTGGGGCTGGGAGAGCGCCTGGCTGTGGGGGGGCAGGTTCTTCTGCTGCTGCTGCTGTTGTTGCTGTTGTTGTTGTTGTTGTTGTTGCTGCTGTTGTTGTTGTTGTTGCTGTTGTTGCTGCTGTTGTTGTTGTTGTTGCTGTTGTTGTTGTTGTTGTTGCTGCTGTTGTTGTTGTTGTTGGACCATGTGCTGCTGCTGAAGCTGGAGCTGAACCATCTGCTGCTGCTGCTGCTGCTGGAGGCGAGTCTGATGCATCTGAGACCAGGAGACGAGGAGAGGGTTAAAGACTTTAGACCCGGGCCTGGTTTAGGTTAAAGACTTTAGACCCGGGCCTGGTTTAGGTTAAAGACTTTAGACCCGGGCCTGGTTTAGGTTAAAGACTTTAGACCCGGGCCTGGTTAAGGTTAAAGACTTTAGACCCGGGCCTGGTTTAGGTTAAAGACTTTCGACCCGGGCCTGGTTTAGGTTAAAGACTTTCGACCCGGGCCTGGTTTAGGTTAAAGACTTTAGACCCGGGCCTGGTTTAGGTTAAAGACTTTCGACCCGGGCCTGGTTTAGGTTAAAGACTTTAGACCCGGGCCTGGTTTAGGTTAAAGACTTTAGACCCGGGCCGGGTTAAGGTTAAAGACTTTAGACCCGGGCCTGGTTTAGGTTAAAGACTTTAGACCCGGGCCTGGTTTAGGTTAAAGACTTTAGACCCGGGCCGGGTTAAGGATAAAGACTTTAGACCCGGGCCTGGTTAAGGTTAAAGACTTTAGACCCGGGCCGGGTTAAGGTTAAAGACTTTAGACCCGGGCCTGGTTAAGGTTAAAGACTTTAGACCCGGGCCTGGTTAAGGTTAAAGACTTTAGACCCGGGCCTGGTTTAGGTTAAAGACTTTAGACCCGGGCCTGGTTTAGGTTAAAGACTTTAGACCCGGGCCTGGTTAAGGTTAAAGACTTTAGACCCGGGCCTGGTTTAGGTTAAAGACTTTAGACCTGGGCATAAGTGGGAAAATGAGAAGAAAACTACTTTTTTTCTGGCCTTTCTTCATTAAAATAAGTTTTAGTTTTTTTCTTCAACAAAAGTAAAAGTCTCTCTGGGCCTGGTTTGGGTCGGACCAGGAGAGGGCTAAAGACTTTAGACCCGGGCCTGGTTAAGGTTTAAGACTTTCGACCCGGGCCTGGTTTAGGTTAAAGACTTTCGACCCGGGCCTGGTTTAGGTTAAAGACTTTAGACCCGGGCCTGGTTTGGGTAAGACCAGGAGAGGGCTAAAGACTTTAGACCTGGGCCTGGTTTGGGTCGGACCAGGAGAGGGCTAAAGACTTTAGACCTGGGCCTGGTTTGGGTCGGACCAGGAGAGGGCTAAAGACTTTAGACCTGGGCCTGGTTTGGGTCGGACCAGGAGAGGGCTAAAGACTTTAGACCTGGCTCTGACTCGGGTCTGGGGGATGGAGGTGTGGATATTCTCACCTGACTCTGCACCTGCCCCTGTCCCGGGTTCTGGTTGGGGTTCTGCTGGTGCTGCAGCTGGTGCTGCTGCAGCTGCTGGGCTCGGAGCTGCTGCTGTGGGAGAGCGGCAGAGTGGTTAGCCTTTAATCCGAACTGCAGCTGAGCACGTTTATAGCAAAATATTTGGACTTTCCACAAACGTGTGCCTCAAAAACAGTCAAAAACATCGTTATGTTTAAAGAAGTTTTTCTTACGCGTCAATCTGAGTCAAAACGCTTTTCAAAGATTTTGTTCCAAATCCCCGTCTGAGCGAGAGTTACCTGGAACTGCTGCTGGAGGTTGGCGTTCTGCTGGAACTGTTGGAACTGCTGCTGCTGCTGAGGGACCTGCATCTGCATCTGCTGCATGGGGCCCCCCACTGGACACACGGGGAAATACACACCGTCACTCCCTCCATCAGTCAGAGCTGGTACTCATTAATGTGGTCCCGATATCACTTTACGAGTTAGTGAGACTAATGTAAAACAGGCCCAATAGTAGCAAGTCACCATTTCAAACCTGTTCTGTCTCAGTGTGGACTTAACCGTCTCCAACAAAGTGAGAGCCAAGAAACAAATCACAGCATTCAGCCTCAAAAAACAAATTATAATGCAAAAAAAAAAAAAGGATTTTGAATGAATAATAAATAAAATAGCACATGTCAAACACAATCTGCTGCAAACGTCTGTTTATAAACCGTCTATCCACTTTAAGAAGTCTGTTGAAGAAAATGCCTCGTACTCAGATCAGTATTGGCAAGTACTCAATTTAAAGTACTCGTATCGGTTTAAGAAAAAGTGTTGTCGGTGAGTCCTCAGCTCAAGCTTCATTTAACACAAGGATCTTTCATCGTCTCAAACTCCAAAACCAGGAGCCGCTTCTGCCAAAGAAACGGCTGGAACGGCTGCTCTGCGACGACGACACTGGAGGCCGCCATTGCTGTAGTACCGCCATATAGCCGCTAGTCTCCCATTGGAATCCATTGCACTTTAGACACGTAAAAACAACTTTAATTCCCGGTGCCTCATTTTTTTGAACCGTCTAGTTAGATGTTCCTCCTGTGATGACGCTGGTCAGACACAATCAGAGGCACCGGGCTGGTTATCGTAGGAAACACTTTAGAAATCTCGTACTTAATGAGGGTCGGACTGTTAGCATTGGAGCTGCGCGAGCTACACGTCACGCAAGGGCGGAGTCTACAGTGAAGATCCCGCCCTTATGCCCTTTTTAGGAACATGCTTCGTCAGCGCTGGGGAGGCGGAGTCTGTAAATCCGCCATGATTTCCCCCTTGAGCGAGGTCATTATGGTAAAGAGGAGGAGTGAGTAATGACGGTCTATTAATAATATGTCTATGGTCCAAAGTAAAGCCCGAGGTGGATCTGTTGGTATTTCCCTCAGAGTAACGTCCCACATCAGTCAAACCTGAGCGACCCTGAACTAAACGTCCCAGAGCCCGTGTGTGTGTGTGTGCGCATGTGCACTTACTGTTAGGAGCATGCCCCTGGCCCATCTGCAGGGCCCCCATCCCCGCGGGCCCCACCGGACCCCCCCGGGGGCCCAGCGACGCCCCCGCCAGGTTAGACAGCGCATTCATGGGATCTGCAACACACACAGTCACAGCCACATGCTCAGCCCCAGAGGGTTAATCCAGGCACAAGCAGCTCGCATGGAAGGCTTTTTAAGGAAACTGTAAGGCCCCAAATCAGGTCACATTTAAAAGGTCCAAAATCAGGTCACATTTAAGGCTTTTTAAGGACATTTTAAGGCCCAAATTTAAGGGACATTTCACTTCTTAAGATCTGCAAACAGGAAAGAGTTGAACAAAACAGAAAACCTTGTAGTAAAAAAACATGGCACATTTCAACTACAGCTGACCGTTAACTTTAAGCTGAAGTCCGTTAAAAGTTCAGAGTTCCTGAATTGCTATAATCGCACCAATCTGTTTGAAGCTTTTGCAGACTTCTCTAAGCTACTTAGTTTGCATGGCCTTATAGTCTTAAAGTGTATTATTTATCTGCCAAGCTCATGTTTTATGTTTCATGTTGCACGATTGAACAGAATAATAAAAAAAAATCCTAATTTGTGAAGCTGTTCACTGAAAAAGGCAATAAAAACTATTCGGATTCAGCTTTTTTAAATGAACTGGAACTGTAAATGATTTTGTTGATAGGGGGCAGACAGAATAAGTTTTAACTTCTTCCTGCTCCTTTTCATTCATGTTAAATGCTGTTGTTGCATTTGTTTTTAAATGAATGAAATACATTAAAAAATTAAATGAAAAAAAAAAAAAGCTTTTAATAAGACACAGTCTGATATTTTAATTGACTATTATACACACACACTAGTTTTAATCTGCCTGATCAAATCTTATTGTTGCTTTTAAACGTCTTAATTGATCGCATTCATAAAGTTAGGGTTGTTGTTTTAAGTACGGGGTCCTCCAGGGCTGTGTATATCACCATAGCTCTTCATTATGTACACAGACAGCTGCAGGTCTGTCCATGAGAGCAGTTACATTATTACATTATGACCCTTCTGCACGGGGCAGACTCTGATCACCCTCCTGCTCCACCTGCCTTCCACTGGTGTGATGACAACTTTCCAGACTTGGAGGAGGACAGGGAGGAGCAGCAGAAGCAAATACCGTCCCCCACACTCACACACAGACCAGGGGCCGTCACAGGAACAAAATCTAAAAGGCTTAAGAGCCCCAAACCAATAGCTTCATCCACAGGGAGGAGGTGGAAAAGGCGGATTATTTTAAGTACTTGGGGACTGTTTTTGATTCCTTCGTGTGATCTGATAAAAACAGCAGCGAGTTCATCTGACAAGGAAACTGAACTCTTTTAATGCATCAGCAAATATTTTAAGCCATTGAAAGTGTTTTAACCATTTATTTTATTTGGTGGTTTGACGCCTGTCTGTGAAAGGACCGTGTGTTTCACATTGTTAAAGTGTGCAGTAGGATTCCTGCTTCTGAAGACCTCGCCTCACCAGAAAAGTGTCCTCCAAAAGACTAGATCGAGTTTGGGTTTACCAAATCATATTCTGCGGTCGCACCTCTCACTGATGCCCTCTGGGGGGCGATACGTCCCCTCGCAACAGAATATAGACCACTATTCAAACCCTTTTATTCCCTCAGGTGTCGGACAATAATTATATGTTTAACAAATGGCATTTCATTTGGGTCGTGGCTCGTCGTCCACGGGTAAAGGCGGCTCCCGAAGCCAAACTATTAAAGAACCGCTGGTGTAACGCAGTAAGAGAAACCATAATACATTACACATTAATGGCTCCGCCCTAAACTCTTCCCCCGGTTTGTTTGTGACGAACAACGGAACTAAGGCCCATAAAGAGTCGGGTCTGCGTCACGTTTAAAGATAAACAAAGGGAAACCAGCGACTTCCTCATCCACACGCAGCAGCAGAAGAGCACATGCATCAGCCCCTGCAGCAGCTCCACAGTTAGTCACATGTTCATGCAGCAGAGAGAGCGCCACCTGGAGGACACACTCACCTGGACCTCCGCCCATGTTCTTCTTATCTGCACACACAGAGGAAGAAACGAGTTCAGTGTGACGTATCTTTGCCCCAAACGTCTGCGCTGAATGGATGACCTGTGTGTGAAGCATCGTGAAGGCGAGACGCTGAGGCTGAAGATCACATGTGACACATCATAGTGACAACATCGAAATATTGGACATTTATAGGTTTAAATGTGGTTTTATTTTGTGACATATTCGTTTTTGAATAAACTAAAAGAAAAAAATCTGTAATCTGTAAAAAAAAAAAAAAAAAAACACTAAACTTTTCCAAACTTTCCCTAAAAAATTCCCACATTTTCAAAAAAATAAATATATAACACAATTCCAAACCGTCTCCCACAAAGTAAATGACCATATTTGGATTACAGCGTCGTCTTGGTCACAGCCTTTCGTGCTACACGTGGATACCAAACAGGTCAGTATTGGTGAATGAATAAGCGTGGGAAAGACCAGGGCGCAGAGCGGACATGTTGGAGTCACTTCCTGGATAAATCTCCGGCTCAAAGAGAAGAAACATCGGAAAGAGAGAGTTTCTCAAATCCGTGTTTTCAACCGCAGTGTCTCGCCTTCAAAGAGTCACAGTGAACTTACGGAAGTCTCTGAAGTGAATGATGAGTCGAGCCACGAGCGACAGGTACTCCTCCTGCAGAGAGACAACGTTACCCCGGGTCTGACCTGGTTTATCCTAGTTTAGTTCTGGTTTAGTCCAGGTCTAGTCCTGGTTCTCACCCGAGACTTGGCCTTCACGTAGACGTGTGTCTCCATGTCGGTACTGGATTTGGAGTGAGCGGTTCCTGCTTTCCTCATGGCGTCTTCACTGGAACGAAACGACACACATATTTACTCATATAAACATCCGCACGTGGATTTACTCGTATAAACATCCGCACGTGGATTTACTCGTATAAACATCCGCACGTGGATTTACTCACATAAACATCCGCACGTGGATTTACTCGTATAAACATCCGCACGTGGATTTACTCGTATAAACATCCGCACGTGGATTTACTCGTATAAACATCCGCACGTGGATTTACTCGTATAAACATCCGCACGTGGATTTACTCGTATAAACATCCGCACGTGGATTTACTCGTATAAACATCCGCACGTGGATTTACTCGTATAAACATCCGCACGTGGATTTACTCGTATAAACATCCGCACGTGGATTTACTCACATAAACATCCGCACGTGGATTTACTCGTATAAACATCCGCACGTGGATTTACTCGTATAAACATCCGCACGTGTATTTACTCGTATAAACATCCGCACGTGTATTTACTCACATAAACATCCGCACGTGGATTTACTCACATAAACATCCGCATGTGGATTTACTCGTATAAACATCCGCACGTGGATTTACTCGTATAAACATCCGCACGTGGATTTACTCGTATAAACATCCGCACGTGGATTTACTCGTATAAACATCCGCACGTGGATTTACTCGTATAAACATCCGCACGTGTATTTACTCGTATAAACATCCGCACGTGTATTTACTCGTATAAACATCCGGGTAAAATATATCAAAATGCATCTTTGTTTTAGACACGTCTCTATTTGGAAACGTGTCTATATTTACAAATGTTTTTGGCTTAAAGATCGTTACCGGTTTTGGAGACGATTGGTTTAAACAAAATCAGAATAGTTTTTATTGCCATTGTTTGTAAACAGGTTCACAAACCAGGAATCTTTCTCGGTGAAGACATAAAAACATATAACACAAACATTTAAGCTGCGGGCTGAGCGGGACTTTAGTCGCTGACGAAGCCTTTTGGATGAGAGGCGAAACGTTCGAAGACTTCAACTACAGTACAGAAGATGTTCTGTACTCAGTAGTTGAAGTCATTGAAGGTGGACAACCCCTGTACGACTGAGAACTTACACAGACATATAACACAGAGTTTAGATAAAAATAAGCTATAAAACTTAAAACGGTTGGGCTACAGGGTCATGCATAAAGAATATTAAAATAAATTAAATAAATAGATTAAAAAAATAAGAAGTCAAATATGGTGAGACGACAACACTTGACATAGAACAACAACGGGAGTGTATTTACAGATGTGCATAAAGTGATATAAAGTGATAGCAGTGGATGTAAGTGAGGACACACCACACAGCAGATTACAGTCTGTGCCGAGTCATTAGGTCTTGTTTTTGTTCAGGAGTCTGAGGGCTTTGGGGAAAAACTGCTCTTGTGCCGAGAGGTATGAGTCTGGATGGACCGCAGCCTCCTGCCTGAGGGGTGAATAGTCCGTGTCCAGGGTGAGAAGGGTCAGCTGTGATCCGACCCACACGCCTCCGGGTCCTGGAGGTGAACAGGTCCTAGAGAGATGGAGCCCTCAGCAGCACAATGCGCTGCAGTCGATGCCCGTCCCGTCTGTAGCGCCGGGGAACCACACGAGTCTTTTAAAATGTCTCGGCCATTTGCACTTTTCACTCTGTTTTAATCAGAATCAGAATTCGTTTATTGCCAAGGTTTGTGAACAAGGTTTACAAACTAGGAATTTTACTTGGTGCAAACGTGCGACATAGAACATATAACACAGAATTAAGATAAAAAATAAGCTAAGAACGTTAAACTATAAGGCTATACTCGACATCAGACCAGTTTATATTTAATTTACGACTTTGGGAAACTCAACTTATTGATGCGTTTATTTTCCTTTATTTCATCAGGTTTTTAAAGTTGGCCTAGAAGGTCTCAGGGTGCACTCAAAGGCACAGGGATTCAAATCAAGCAAAGAGTCGTTATAAACATCGTCAGTGATTCCAGCTTCATTCCAGCCACGAGCAGCAGGACAAAAAGGACGCTGTGGTTTAGGATCTCGTAGCTTCGTAATCTGAGACGATCTGGTGTCAAACCTGGAGGGACTTCACTCCGGAACAGCTGGTTCGGACACAGCCCGGGAATCCCCACAGCAGTCTGGGGACCAGGGTCCAAATCACAGAACGAGGGGGGGCGGCGAGGCGATGACGGGCTGTTCGACGTGCGGAAGCTTGTAGTTCGTTTACGGGTCCAACGTGACGCGGTGGCGCAGCGGTTAGAGCGCGTGCTTCACAGCCAGAAGGTCCGGGGTTAGTTTCCCGGACGGGGCCTTTCTGTGGAGTTTGCGTGTCCCCGACCACTAAAAACATGTGCAATAGCCCCGGATGTGTGAGATGAGCCAGTGGATGCTGCGACTCCACACGCGTGTAAAGTATCACAGTTTGCTATAGTTAAAAATCAAAATGACATGTCCTAACACGGCAGTCCTGTATGTCCACCATCATGGGGTCTTGTGCTGTATCGCCCCAGCCCTGATAAACAAACCTCTGCTTTCAATGACTTCACACTCGCCATATTTCCAGACTCTTCAGCGTTTCCCTGAAAGACTCTGTGTCATCAGTGACTCAGGGTTGATCCACAGCAGCAGAGGAAAAGTCAGGTCTCAATCTTTAACCCCCAGTTTAACCGAGCACATTTTCTCCACTTCAGCTTTACCCAAATCTACAAAACTCATCTCAGCGGATCATTTCCCCTCTCAGCACTTTTTTTTATGGCTGCTTTAATCTGTTTGTCACATTTCTGCCTGTTTCTTTTTGTCTAATTTTTGTCGCCATTTTGACACTTTTTCCAAGAAGTTTTTAGATTTGGGTAAAGCTGACCTGGAGGAAATGTGCTCGGTTAAACTGGAGGTTAAACAGGACCAAGAACTCTCGCTCATTTCTGTGTTTTCTGACCTGCCTTGATTAGATTTAGCTCCAAATAAAACCTATAAAATAAGACCTTTGGCTGAACTTCATGTCATTCCTGGCCCTGTGCTGTGTTTCGGTGATAAAACTTAGTTTTAACCGGATAAACACTCGCGGGAATAATGTTTGTTTGGTTTATTAAGGAGTTAGCAGAACATGAGCCTTAATAAAGGACTAATATCCACTTAGTTTCATGCTGTAACCCGGTGTTAGCGCAGTTAGCATGTAGCCGTTAGCCTCATGAGCTAACGCCGCTCATTCCTCCACAATCTCGTTAAAAAAGGAATATTTCTCACATCTGCGCCACGACTTTCTGGCGGAACTGCGGGCTCCTCCAGTCGCTGTCCGAGCCCGGGACTTCCATCACGGAATCCGAGTTTGTTCTGGGTCAGAAAAGAGTGAAAAGTGAAGATAATCCCGCCGTGTTTTCACCAGAGAGTGGGACTTCCGCCTCTGCCCTCTGCGTCACCGGCGGCGCACTGGCCCCTGCTGGTCAGACGGTGTTACTACAGGACGCTTCCAGGTTCATACAAACTCGCTGCTATTGCTGGGTTGCAGATTCTAGAACGTTTTTCCTATTAACAACATTACACTTCTACAAGTCGTAGCTCAAAAGAAAGAGTATGAATTACAAAAATGATCATTAATATCAGTCACATGATCTCTCTGTACAAGAGCAAAAATGTCCTCAAAAACAAAATTCTTTTTCCTCCATATAATAGTATTGGCCTTTGGAATGCTGCGATGTCACCTGCAACCCAGCCATACAGGCTTGGGACAGAACACAGCTCTGTCTCACGCAAAAATGTTACCTTTTAACCTCTTAACCCCCACTTGAACCGAGCACATTTTCTCCAGTTTGTCATAACCAAAGCTTAAAGCTTCCTGAAGACGAAAACGAGGATGAAAATGCAACAACAAAAACACATTTTAAAAAGCCACAAAAAATAACAAGAAAGCGATGGAAAAAGTGGCAAAATGTGACGAAAATGCAATAACAGAGCAGCAAAAAAGCGGTGGGAGTTTTCGTTTTCAAACGAGGCATTACACTGGTCTATAGCTCGGCAGTCACGAAGCTGTTAGATTTGGTTAAAGCCGAACTGGAGAAAATGCGCTCAGTTCAGGTGGGGGTTAAGAGGTTAAGGTGATTATGTTAAATTATGAAAACCTGCAGGAAAAAGTACCTTCTCTGGAAATGTGTCGCTGCCAAACATTGATCCTGGATATGGAGGACCAAAACTACATGCTCAATCATTGACTTCATTAATGAACCCCCCAACTTAACCAAGCGTATTTCCTCCACTTCGGCTTTACCCAAATCTCAAACCTTCTCAACTGGAGCATGTTTGTTGCGTTAGGAAACGCTGTTACACCTGTGTTATCCATGGTCTGGGTGAATACTCGATCGGATTGGCTGGAAGGTGTCTGTTAAAAAGTGATCATGTAAACCTAAATAACAGTTAAATCACGTTCTGTATCACTCCACTGCAGCTGTTCCCATAGTAACGGTAAACAATTGAGCTGGAACTAGTTTCAGTAAAACTGTTTAAAAAGTGAAATAACTCCTGCCCAGGACTTAAACGAATAAGCAAACAGGCCCCGATGAACAGTTTCAGTTTGTGGGACCGAGGTATAAGTGGAATAATGCACGACGAGGCGTCCATTATCCCTTACACATGATCCAGGAGGCGCTATACACCTGTGGTACACATGTGTTATTCACTCTACGGCCTCCAGGAGGCGCTGTACACCTGTGGTACACATGTGTTATTCACTCTCCGGCCTCCAGGAGGCGCTGTATACCTGTGGTACACATGTGTTATTCACTCTACAGCCTCCAGGAGGCACTATACACCTGTGGTACACATGTGTTATTCACTCTACGGCCTCCAGGAGGCGCTGTACACCTGTGGTACACATGTGTTATTCACTCTCCGGCCTCCAGGAGGCGCTGTATACCTGTGGTACACATGTGTTATTCACTCTACGGCCTCCAGGAGGCACTATACACCTGTGGTACACATGTGTTATTCACTCTACAGCCTCCAGGAGGCGCTGTACACCTGTGGTACACATGTGTTATTCACTCTACGGCCTCCAGGAGGCGCTGTATACCTGTGGTACACATGTGTTATTCACTCTACGGCCTCCAGGAGGCGCTGTATACCTGTGGTACACATGTGTTATTCACTCTACAGCCTCCAGGAGGCACTATACACCTGTGGTACACATGTGTTATTCACTCTACGGCCTCCAGGAGGCGCTGTATACCTGTGGTACACATGTGTTATTCACTCTACAGCCTCCAGGAGGCGCTATACACCTGTGGTACACATGTGTTATTCACTCTACAGCCTCCAGGAGGCACTATACACCTGTGGTACACATGTGGTATTCACTCTACAGCCTCCTCATTTTTAATTCGTGTTAGCCGTTAGCCGTTAGCATCAAGACAAAACACTTCCTGTGATGAGCAGGAAGTTTCCTCTAGTGAATGTTTTGCCCCTGATGTTTTTAACCTGATGCTGTGACTCCACCAGGAACTCACCGTCTACCATGTGACCTTCAGCTATTTATTATTTTAGACACGACCTCACAGGGAAATAACGGAGACAGGATACGCTAACGACTATTTAGAATCCACTCGGAAGTCACGTGACGCTTGCGTGCATACAGCCCATATGACCGTTGTGCATGTTTTATGAAGCACATGTTTCATGAATACATAGTTCCTACATGACGTCACAACATACGGGTATTTGCCGACCCGGCGCCATTTGTATTGGCACGCTGCAGTAAAGTGAACATATCACTGGGCGGATGCCGAATTACTCCTGGTATTATTACACCTTACAATATAGTTCCCCTTTTTATCTGCTTAGAAAATCCACATTGTTTAATTTTGTGTAATTATACTTTATGGTGTAACACTTCACGTAACCATATTTAAATTGGGAAAACGTGGAAGAGTTTGGCAGCTTCTATCTTCACCTCGTTTGGAGCTATAGAGGAGAAGAGAGAAGCTAAATGCTAACGGCTAAATGCTAACGGCTAAATGCTAACGGCTAAATGCTAGAGTCGTGATAAAAAGTGAAAGTGGTCCTCTCCTGCCGGAGGTTCAGTTACATTTGTATGTTTACAGTATATCCGTCATTGGACTTCATGAATGTGAGAAGACTAAGCTTTTGTCAGAACAACGACGGAGGCTATGGCCGGCGAGGATAAACAGGAAGTAAACTCAGAGCACTTCCTGTCAGGTGCGTATCGTATAATGTGTTGACAGGTGTATTTTATCTTGGGTATGTTGAAAGCTGGGGACTTCATTATTTAGATATTATGAGGAGGACCAGCGTCGTGTCCGAGGCTCTCGAGGCCAACGCAGATGTATGAAATAGATCATAATAGTTCTATGTTGGGATAAAACGATGTTCAGCTTTGCTTCTGTAAAAAGATCAGTGTCATAAAATAAACTGCTCTATACGCCTGGAAAATCAGTTTCCCACCACTCACCAAAACATCCGGTCACGTACGCGGAGATAAACAATGACAGCGATTTTGGGTTCAAAGCTGAATCAGGCGAGGAATTAGATATTAAAAAATCCCTCTGAAAAAACCTTCACAATATTGTTAAGTACTAGACTGGAACGTTTGGAGTCTGTGTGAGCGACTATAAAGGCTCAGATTATCATAATAAACAGATTATTATAATAAACAGATTATCATAATAAACAGATTATCATAATAAACAGATTATCATAATAAACAGATTATTATAATAAACAGATTATTATAATAAACAGATTATTATAATAAACAGATTATTATAATAAACAGATTATCATAATAATGGAAATGACAACTGGGAAGTTGATCACGGACGATGTTTGACATTAAAATGCTGGAAGACATATATGAACGTTTTCTGTTTATCAAATGAACATTTTAAACAGCGCTTTGTAAGTTTGGTCTGTGTTAATTAAGCCGCTTTAAAGTGTAACTGATTCTCTTTTGCCAACGAGGCCAAACAAAACATGACGCTGCTAACGGTATGATCGATAAATCACAATAGGATCAAGTTAAATCATAAACAGTACGTTGTGTGCACGTGTCCCATGTTCTTTGTACTATATACTTTGTTCTTTTGTACCATGTGTTCTTTTGTACTATGTGTTCTTTTGTACGATTGTGTTCTTTTGTACGATTGTGTTCTTTTGTACGATTGTGTTCTTTTGTACTATGTGTTCTTTTGTACGATTGTGTTCTTTTGTACGATTGTGTTCTTTTGTACTATTGTGTTCTTTTGTACGATGTGTTCTTTTGTACGATGTGTTCTTTTGTACGATTGTGTTCTTTTGTACTATGTGTTCTTTTGTACGATGTGTTCTTTTGTACGATTGTGATATGGACATTTTACTGTATTGATTTTGGGGGCGGAGCTCCTGAGCTTTTGCTTCGGCCCCTCCTTTAGAGCAGAATGTTAACTGCTCAAATAAACTAAAAAGGTCGGCCATAGATCTTTTTCTATCGTAGTGTCTGGCTCTGCCTTGATTAGCTCTCGTTAGCATGCTGCCACTAGCGTTAGCATGCTATTGCTAGCCGCTGCATTTTGCACGTTGATTAAAGGTAAGTTTGCGGAGGTTAAATCTAACTCAGCGATTCGATCCCCCGGGTTCATAATCACTGAGGTTCAGTGTGAGTCGTGTTTTTAAAGCCGTGAGAGCCAGAACTGGTATCGGTTCAGTATCGGATATTTGTAGCCGATACTCGATATCATATTTCATTCAGTATCGGCTCAGAGCATCTCTACCAGACGGAATAAACCAATCACAGACACAAACTCTACATCAGTAAACAGACTCTTTATTCGTTTATGTTTGTGATGTGTGACAGCTGGGGGCGGGGCTCCGTGGTGAGTTCTGGGTGGAGAGTGGGCGTCGTCAGCGGAGAGGGGGGCGGGGTCAGCGGGGGAGTGGCTCCTGATTGGCCGGTTACTCGTAGAGGAAGGGCTGGAAGCAGGAAGTGTAGGTGACGAACTCCTCGGGCTTGAACCACAGCTCCACCTCGCGCTTAGCGTTCTCCTTTGTGTCGCTGCCGTGGATGATGTTCCTGACACACAAACACAACACAGTCAACACAACATGTTCCTGACACACAAACACAACACAGTCAACACAACATGTTCCTGACGCACAAACACAACACAGTCAACACAACATGTTCCTGACACACAAACACAACACAGTCAACACAACATGTTCCTGACACACAAACACAACACAGTCAACACAACATGTTCCTGACGCACAAACATGAGACCGCTAATTAAAGATGCTAACACAGAAGCTAACAGCTCACGTCTAGAGTGTGAGCCTGTGAAGTCTGTAGCGACTAAAGCAGAGATGTTGTTATATATATATTTATATTTCCCGCTGACTGGGGGAGAGTGTTGTCGGGGGGATTCCGTGTTCCAAACGAACCTGCCGATGTTGATGCACAGGTCTCCACGGATGCTGCCGGGTTTGGAGTCGGCGGGGTTTGTCTCTCCCAGCATCATCCTCACCAGCTTCACGATGTCCTGACCCTCCCACACCTGCAGAGAGAGAGAGAGCAGCCAATCAGAGGAGAGGACAGGTGTTATGACCCGCCCACACCTGCAGAGAGAGAGAGAGCAGCCAATCAGAGGAGAGGACAGGTGTTATGACCCACCCACACCTGCAGAGAGAGAGAGAGAGAGAGCAGCCAATCAGAGGAGAGGACAGGTGTTATGACCCGCCCACACCTGCAGAGAGAGAGAGAGAGAGAGAGAGCAGCCAATCAGAGGAGAGGACAGGTGTTATGACCCGCCCACACCTGCAGAGAGAGAGAGAGCAGCCAATCAGAGGAGACCAACATGCTAAGGATGCTAACCCTGAGCGTTTATTAAAGGAGGGCCCAGTTCAGATGTTTGAAGAGTCACTAAAGCGAAACGCTATCAGTCCCGGTTCTGTTTCTCAGCTTTTTGGCCAGAACGTATTTCAACTGGTGATGATTAACGAACCAGATAGAAACAAACTTTTTTTTTACTGATGAAAGTAGAAAGTCTTTTGTTTCAGAATCTGATTGTACATAGTCATAGTACCTGAAAGGTTCTTTTTTTTTTATATTATTATTATTTTATTTGTTTTATTGTATTGGGGGTGGGCACTCATAAGCTTTTGCTTCAGTCCACTCCTTTTGAGCACAATGTGTACTGCTCAAATAAACTATAAACTAAACTAAACTAAACTAAACTAAACTAAATACCAAGGACAGTCCTCTGGAACGCCTGAAACCTGGACACGTTTGGGTCGACTCCTAAAAAACTCAATCAAAAGTTAAAGACGGGACTAAACCCAGAACTTCAGACACACTGATCTGAGACATCAAGAGTTTGTGAGAGGTCTCTGGTCTCTAACCCTGGTCCTCTGTCTCTGGACTCTAACCCTGGTCCTCTGGTCCTCTGTCTCTGGTCTCTAACCCTGGTCCTCTGGTCCTCTGTCTCTGGACTCTAACCCTGGTCCTCTGCTCCTCTGTCTCTGGACTCTAACCCTGGTCCTCTGGTCCTCTGTCTCTGGACTCTAACCCTGGTCCTCTGCTCCTCTGTCTCTGGTCTCTAACCCTGGTCCTCTGTCTCTGGACTCTAACCCTGGTCCTCTGTCTCTGGTCTCTAACCCTGGTCCTCTGTCTCTGGACTCTAACCCTGGTCCTCGGTCTCTGGACTCTAACCCTGGTCCTCTGTCTCTGGTCTCTAACCCTGGTCCTCTGTCTCTGGACTCTAACCCTGGTCCTCTGTCTCTGGTCTCTAACCCTGGTCCTCTGTCTCTGGACTCTAACCCTGGTCCTCGGTCTCTGGACTCTAACCCTGGTCCTCTGTCTCTGGTCTCTAACCCTGGTCCTCTGTCTCTGGACTCTAACCCTGGTCCTCTGTCTCTGGACTCTAAGCCTGGTCCTCTGTCTCTGGACTCTAAGCCTGGTCCTCTGTCTCTGGACTCTAAGCCTGGTCCTCTGGTCCTCTGTCTCTGGACTCTAACCCTGGTCCTTTGTCTCTGGACTCTAAGCCTGGTCCTCTGGTCCTCTGTCTCTGGACTCTAACCCTGGTCCTCTGTCTCTGGACTCTAACCCTGGTCCTCTGTCTCTGGTCTCTAACCCTGGTCCTCTGTCTCTGGACTCTAACCCTGGTCCTCTGTCTCTGGTCTCTAACCCTGGTCATCTGTCTCTGGTCTCTAACCCTGGTCCTCTGGTCCTCTGTCTCTGGTCTCCAACCCTGGTCCTCTGGTCCTCTGTTTCTGGACTCTAACCCTGGTCCTCGGTCTCTGGTCTCTAACCCTGGTCCTCTGTCTCTGGTCTCTAACCCTGGTCCTCTGTCTCTGGTCTCCAACCCTGGTCCTCTGTCTCTGGTCTCTAACCCTGGTCCTCTGTCTCTGGTCTCTAACCCTGGTCCTCTGTCTCTGGACTCTAACCCTGGTCCTCTGGTCCTTTGTCTCTGGTCTCTAACCCTGGTCCTCTGGTCCTCTGTCTCTGGACTCTAACCCTGGTCCTCTGGTCCTTTGTCTCTGGTCTCTAACCCTGGTCCTCTGTCTCTGGACTCTAACCCTGGTCCTCTGGTCCTTTGTCTCTGGTCTCTAACCCTGGTCCTCTGTCTCTGGACTCTAACCCTGGTCCTCTGTCTCTGGACTCTAACCCTGGTCCTCTGTCTCTGGACTCTAACCCTGGTCCTCTGTCTCTGGACTCTAACCCTGGTCCTCGGTCTCTGGACTCTAACCCTGGTCCTCTGTCTCTGGACTCAAAGCCTGGTCCTCTGTCTCTGGACTCTAACCCTGGTCCTCTGTCTCTGGACTCTAACCCTGGTCCTCTGTCTCTGGACTCTAACCCTGGTCCTCGGTCTCTGGACTCTAACCCTGGTCCTCTGTCTCTGGACTCTAACCCTGGTCCTCTGGTCCTTTGTCTCTGGTCTCTAACCCTGGTCCTCTGGTCCTCTGTCTCTGGACTCTAACCCTGGTCCTCTGTCTCTGGACTCTAACCCTGGTCCTCTGTCTCTGGACTCTAACCCTGGTCCTCTGTCTCTGGTCTCTAACCCTGGTCCTCTGTCTCTGGACTCTAACCCTGGTCCTCGGTCTCTGGTCTCTAACCCTGGTCCTCGGTCCCTGGACTCTAACCCTGGTCCTCTGTCTCTGGACTCTAACCCTGGTCCTCTGTCTCTGGACTCTAACCCTGGTCCTCTGTCTCTGGACTCTAACCCTGGTCCTCGGTCTCTGGTCTCTAACCCTGGTCCTCGGTCTCTGGACTCTAACCCTGGTCCTCTGTCTCTGGACTCTAAGCCTGGTCCTCTGTCTCTGGACTCTAACCCTGGTCCTCTGTCTCTGGACTCTAACCCTGGTCCTCTGTCTCTGGACTCTAACCCTGGTCCTCGGTCTCTGGACTCTAACCCTGGTCCTCTGTCTCTGGACTCTAACCCTGGTCCTCTGGTCCTTTGTCTCTGGTCTCTAACCCTGGTCCTCTGGTCCTCTGTCTCTGGACTCTAACCCTGGTCCTCTGGTCCTTTGTCTCTGGTCTCTAACCCTGGTCCTCTGGTCCTCTGTCTCTGGACTCTAACCCTGGTCCTCTGTCTCTGGACTCTAACCCTGGTCCTCTGTCTCTGGACTCTAACCCTGGTCCTCTGTCTCTGGTCTCTAACCCTGGTCCTCTGTCTCTGGACTCTAACCCTGGTCCTCGGTCTCTGGTCTCTAACCCTGGTCCTCGGTCCCTGGACTCTAACCCTGGTCCTCTGTCTCTGGACTCTAACCCTGGTCCTCTGTCTCTGGACTCTAACCCTGGTCCTCTGTCTCTGGACTCTAACCCTGGTCCTCGGTCTCTGGACTCTAACCCTGGTCCTCTGGTCCTTTGTCTCTGGTCTCTAACCCTGGTCCTCTGGTCCTCTGTCTCTGGACTCTAACCCTGGTCCTCTGGTCCTTTGTCTCTGGTCTCTAACCCTGGTCCTCTGGTCCTCTGTCTCTGGACTCTAACCCTGGTCCTCTGTCTCTGGACTCTAACCCTGGTCCTCGGTCTCTGGACTCTAACCCTGGTCCTCGGTCTCTGGACTCTAACCCTGGTCCTCTGTCTCTGGACTCTAAGCCTGGTCCTCTGTCTCTGGACTCTAAGCCTGGTCCTCTGTCTCTGGACTCTAACCCTGGTCCTCTGTCTCTGGACTCTAACCCTGGTCCTCTGTCTCTGGACTCTAACCCTGGTCCTCGGTCTCTGGACTCTAACCCTGGTCCTCTGTCTCTGGACTCTAACCCTGGTCCTCTGGTCCTTTGTCTCTGGTCTCTAACCCTGGTCCTCTGTCTCTGGACTCTAACCCTGGTCCTCTGGTCCTTTGTCTCTGGTCTCTAACCCTGGTCCTCTGGTCCTCTGTCTCTGGTCTCTAACCCTGGTCCTCTGTCTCTGGACTCTAAGCCTGGTCCTCGGTCTCTGGTCTCTAACCCTGGTCCTCTGTCTCTGGTCTCTAACCCTGGTCCTCTGTCTCTGGACTCTAAGCCTGGTCCTCGGTCTCTGGTCTCTAACCCTGGTCCTCTGTCTCTGGTCTCTAACCCTGGTCCTCTGTCTCTGGTCTCTAACCCTGGTCCTCTGGTCCTTTGTCTCTGGACTCTAACCCTGGTCCTCTGGTCCTTTGTCTCTGGTCTCTAACCCTGGTCCTCTGGTCCTCTGTCTCTGGACTCTAACCCTGGTCCTCTGTCTCTGGACTCTAACCCTGGTCCTCGGTCTCTGGTCTCTAACCCTGGTCCTCGGTCTCTGGACTCTAACCCTGGTCCTCTGTCTCTGGACTCTAACCCTGGTCCTCTGTCTCTGGACTCTAACCCTGGTCCTCTGTCTCTGGACTCTAACCCTGGTCCTCTGTCTCTGGACTCTAACCCTGGTCCTCTGTCTCTGGACTCTAACCCTGGTCCTCTGGTCCTTTGTCTCTGGTCTCTAACCCTGGTCCTCTGGTCCTCTGTCTCTGGACTCTAACCCTGGTCCTCTGGTCCTTTGTCTCTGGTCTCTAACCCTGGTCCTCTGGTCCTCTGTCTCTGGACTCTAACCCTGGTCCTCTGTCTCTGGACTCTAACCCTGGTCCTCTGTCTCTGGACTCTAACCCTGGTCCTCTGTCTCTGGTCTCTAACCCTGGTCCTCTGTCTCTGGACTCTAACCCTGGTCCTCGGTCTCTGGTCTCTAACCCTGGTCCTCGGTCCCTGGACTCTAACCCTGGTCCTCTGTCTCTGGACTCTAACCCTGGTCCTCTGTCTCTGGACTCTAACCCTGGTCCTCTGTCTCTGGACTCTAACCCTGGTCCTCGGTCTCTGGACTCTAACCCTGGTCCTCTGGTCCTTTGTCTCTGGTCTCTAACCCTGGTCCTCTGGTCCTCTGTCTCTGGACTCTAACCCTGGTCCTCTGGTCCTTTGTCTCTGGTCTCTAACCCTGGTCCTCTGGTCCTCTGTCTCTGGACTCTAACCCTGGTCCTCTGTCTCTGGACTCTAACCCTGGTCCTCGGTCTCTGGACTCTAACCCTGGTCCTCGGTCTCTGGACTCTAACCCTGGTCCTCTGTCTCTGGACTCTAACCCTGGTCCTCTGTCTCTGGACTCTAACCCTGGTCCTCTGGTCCTTTGTCTCTGGTCTCTAACCCTGGTCCTCTGGTCCTCTGTCTCTGGACTCTAACCCTGGTCCTCTGGTCCTTTGTCTCTGGTCTCTAACCCTGGTCCTCTGGTCCTCTGTCTCTGGTCTCTAACCCTGGTCCTCTGTCTCTGGACTCTAAGCCTGGTCCTCGGTCTCTGGTCTCTAACCCTGGTCCTCTGTCTCTGGTCTCTAACCCTGGTCCTCTGTCTCTGGTCTCTAACCCTGGTCCTCTGTCTCTGGACTCTAACCCTGGTCCTCTGGTCCTTTGTCTCTGGTCTCTAACCCTGGTCCTCTGGTCCTCTGTCTCTGGACTCTAACCCTGGTCCTCTGGTCCTTTGTCTCTGGTCTCTAACCCTGGTCCTCTGTCTCTGGACTCTAACCCTGGTCCTCTGGTCCTTTGTCTCTGGTCTCTAACCCTGGTCCTCTGGTCCTCTGTCTCTGGACTCTAACCCTGGTCCTCTGTCTCTGGACTCTAACCCTGGTCCTCTGTCTCTGGACTCTAACCCTGGTCATCTGTCTCTGGTCTCTAACCCTGGTCCTCTGTCTCTGGACTCTAACCCTGGTCCTCGGTCTCTGGTCTCTAACCCTGGTCCTCGGTCCCTGGACTCTAACCCTAGTCCTCTGTCTCTGGACTCTAACCCTGGTCCTCTGTCTCTGGACTCTAACCCTGGTCCTCTGTCTCTGGACTCTAACCCTGGTCCTCTGTCTCTGGACTCTAACCCTGGTCCTCGGTCTCTGGTCTCTAACCCTGGTCCTCGGTCTCTGGACTCTAACCCTGGTCCTCTGTCTCTGGACTCTAACCCTGGTCCTCTGTCTCTGGACTCTAACCCTGGTCCTCTGTCTCTGGACTCTAACCCTGGTCCTCTGTCTCTGGACTCTAACCCTGGTCCTCTGTCTCTGGACTCTAACCCTGGTCCTCTGTCTCTGGACTCTAACCCTGGTCCTCTGTCTCTGGTCTCTAACCCAGACCGAGGACCAGGGTTTATATAAAGCTGGGCTGAGTCTCCACTCATAAAAATAACACGAGCTCAGGATGGAAACAGCTGCTTAGAAACAAGAGAGGCGGAACTCACTCACGCCACCGAGACACGGAGACACGGGGACACGGAGACACGGGGACACGGAGACACGGAGACACGGAGACACGGAGACACGGAGACACGGGTTTGGAGCAGGCTGTGGGCGGGGTTTGGAGCAGGCTGTGGGCGGGGTTTGGAGCAGGCTGTGGGCGCGGTTTGGAGCATGCTGTGGGCGGGGTTTGGAGCAGGCTGTGGGCGCGGTTTGGAGCAGGCTGTGGGCGGGGTTTGGAGCAGGCTGTGGGCGCGGTTTGGAGCAGGCTGTGGGCGGGGTTTGGAGCAGGCTGTGGGCGGGGTTTGGAGCAGGCTGTGGGCGGGGTTTGGAGCAGGCTGTGGGCGGGGTTTGGAGCATGCTGTGGGCGCGGTTTGGAGCATGCTGTGGGCGGGGTTTGGAGCATGCTGTGGGCGCGGTTTGGAGCAGGCTGTGGGCGGGGTTTGGAGCATGCTGTGGGCGCGGTTGGGAGGAGGCTGTGGGCGGGGTTTGGAGCATGCTGTGGGCGGGGTTTGGAGCAGGCTGTGGGCGGGGTTTGGAGCAGGCTGTGGGCGGGGTTTGGAGCATGCTGTGGGCGCGGTTTGGAGCATGCTGTGGGCGGGGTTTGGAGCAGGCTGTGGGCGCGGTTTGGAGCATGCTGTGGGCGGGGTTTGGAGCAGGCTGTGGGCGCGGTTTGGAGCAGGCTGTGGGCGGGGTTTGGAGCAGGCTGTGGGCGGGGTTTGGAGCAGGCTGTGGGCGGGGTTTGGAGCCGGCTGTGGGCGGGGTTTGGAGCCGGCTGTGGGCGGGGTTTGGAGCAGGCTGTGGGCGGGGTTTGGAGCAGTCTCTAACATGAGGTGTGGGTGTGGTGTCGCGGGATTGGGCCAGTGCGTGTGGGGGCGGGGTTTGTTGTTACCATGGCGAACACCGGTCCAGACGACATGTATTTGCACAGTCCTCCGTAGAAAGGCATGTCCTTCAGGTCCAGGTAGTGGCTCTTCATGAAGTCCTCAGACGCCTGTGGGCAGAGTCAGGGTCAGGCTGAAGTACTCGCAGTAACAGAGTACTCGCAGTAACAGAGTACTAATGTTTTACCTGCTGGAACTTGGCGGCCACCAGCTTGAAGCCTCTGGTCTCCAGGCGGCGGATGATTTCTCCGCAGAGTCCACGCTGGACGCCATCGGGTTTCACGGCGATGAAGGTGCGCTCCATTTTGTGTCTGCGGCGGAAACACGGGCGGAGTCAGAGTTAGAGGACAAGACCAGACCAGTCCAGACCAGACCAGACCAGACCAGATCAAACCAGATCAGACCAGATCAGATCAGATCAAACCAGTCCACTCAGATCAAACCAGACCAGACCAGATCAAACCAGTCCACCCAGATCAGACCAGACCAGACCAGACCAGTCCAGACCAGACCAGATCAGATCAAACCAGTCCACTCAGATCAAACCGGACCAGACCAGTCCAGACCAGACCAGACCAGATCAGATCAAACCAGTCCAGACCAGATCAGACCAGATCAAACGTAGTAGTACTTGTAGTAGTAGTATCTGTAGTACTTGTACCTTGAGGTGGTGGTCGGGGTCGTTGGTCGCAGTAGTACTTGTAGTAGTAGTATCTGTAGTACTTGTACCTTGAGGTGGTGGTCGGGGTCGTTGGTCGCAGTAGTACTTGTAGTAGTAGTAGTAGTACTTGTAGTAGTAGTATCTGTAGTACTTGTACCTTGAGGTGGTGGTCGGGGTCGTTGGTCGCAGTAGTACTTGTAGTAGTAGTAGTACTTGTAGTAGTAGTATCTGTAGTACTTGTACCTTGAGGTGGTGGTCGGGGTCGTTGGTCGCAGTAGTACTTGTAGTAGTAGTAGTACTTGTAGTAGTAGTATCTGTAGTACTTGTACCTTGAGGTGGTGGTCAGGGTCGTTGGTCGCAGTAGTATTTGTAGTAGTATCTGTAGTACTTGTACCTTGAGGTGGTGGTCGGGGTCGTTGGTCGCAGTAGTACTTGTAGTAGTAGTAGTACTTGTAGTAGTAGTATCTGTAGTACTTGTACCTTGAGGTGGTGGTCGGGGTCGTTGGTCGCAGTAGTACTTGTAGTAGTAGTAGTACTTGTAGTAGTATCTGTAGTACTTGTACCTTGAGGTGGTGGTCGGGGTCGTTGGTCGCAGTAGTACTTGTAGTAGTAATAGTACTTGTAGTAGTAGTATCTGTAGTACTTGTACCTTGAGGTGGTGGTCGGGGTCGTTGGTCGCAGTAGTACTTGTAGTAGTAGTAGTACTTGTAGTAGTATCTGTAGTACTTGTACCTTGAGGTGGTGGTCGGGGTCGTTGGTCGCAGTAGTACTTGTAGTAGTAGTAGTACTTGTAGTAGTAGTATCTGTAGTACTTGTACCTTGAGGTGGTGGTCGGGGTCGTTGGTCGCAGTAGTACTTGTAGTAGTAGTAGTACTTGTAGTAGTAGTATCTGTAGTACTTGTACCTTGAGGTGGTGGTCGGGGTCGTTGGTCGCAGTAGTACTTGTAGTAGTAATAGTACTTGTAGTAGTAGTATCTGTAGTACTTGTACCTTGAGGTGGTGGTCGGGGTCGTTGGTCGCAGTAGTACTTGTAGTAGTAGTAGTACTTGTAGTAGTAGTATCTGTAGTACTTGTACCTTGAGGTGGTGGTCGGGGTCGTTGGTCGCAGTAGTACTTGTAGTAGTAGTAGTACTTGTAGTAGTAGTATCTGTAGTACTTGTACCTTGAGGTGGTGGTCGGGGTCGTTGGTCGCAGTAGTACTTGTAGTAGTAGTAGTACTTGTAGTAGTAGTATCTGTAGTACTTGTACCTTGAGGTGGTGGTCGGGGTCGTTGGTCGCAGTAGTACTTGTAGTAGTAGTAGTACTTGTAGTAGTATCTGTAGTACTTGTACCTTGAGGTGGTGGTCGGGGTCGTTGGTCGCAGTAGTACTTGTAGTAGTAATAGTACTTGTAGTAGTAGTATCTGTAGTACTTGTACCTTGAGGTGGTGGTCGGGGTCGTTGGTCGCAGTAGTACTTGTAGTAGTAGTAGTACTTGTAGTAGTAGTATCTGTAGTACTTGTACCTTGAGGTGGTGGTCGGGGTCGTTGGTCGCAGTAGTACTTGTAGTAGTAGTAGTACTTGTAGTAGTAGTATCTGTAGTACTTGTACCTTGAGGTGGTGGTCGGGGTCGTTGGTCGCAGTAGTACTTGTAGTAGTAGTAGTACTTGTAGTAGTAGTATCTGTAGTACTTGTACCTTGAGGTGGTGGTCGGGGTCGTTGGTCGCAGTAGTACTTGTAGTAGTAGTAGTACTTGTAGTAGTATCTGTAGTACTTGTACCTTGAGGTGGTGGTCGGGGTCGTTGGTCGCAGTAGTACTTGTAGTAGTAATAGTACTTGTAGTAGTAGTATCTGTAGTACTTGTACCTTGAGGTGGTGGTCGGGGTCGTTGGTCGCAGTAGTACTTGTAGTAGTAATAGTACTTGTAGTAGTAGTATCTGTAGTACTTGTACCTTGAGGTGGTGGTCGGGGTCGTTGGTCGCAGTAGTACTTGTAGTAGTAGTAGTACTTGTAGTAGTAGTATCTGTAGTACTTGTACCTTGAGGTGGTGGTCGGGGTCGTTGGTCGCAGTAGTACTTGTAGTAGTAGTAGTACTTGTAGTAGTAGTATCTGTAGTACTTGTACCTTGAGGTGGTGGTCGGGGTCGTTGGTCACAGTAGTACTTGTAGTAGTAGTAGTACTTGTAGTAGTAGTATCTGTAGTACTTGTACCTTGAGGTGGTGGTCGGGGTCGTTGGTCGCAGTAGTACTTGTAGTAGTAGTAGTACTTGTAGTAGTAGTATCTGTAGTACTTGTACCTTGAGGTGGTGGTCGGGGTCGTTGGATGTGAAGCAGCTGCAGTGATGTGTCACCGAGGACGAGCTGTCGGTTTGAGCTGTATTTATAGGAACAGGGGGCGTGACCAATGGCGGGGGGCGTGGCCAATGACAGGGGGCGGGGCTGTTGTAAGGCAGGAAAGAGGACAGTAGTCGTACAGTAAGTGTGTATTTGATTCTAAACCAGGGGCGTCAGAAATACAGAAACACCAGTGAGGTTTAAATCAGAAAGTGGGCCAGATGTGGCCCACAAACATTAGCTTTAAACACGTACACTTTCACAGACACGACTATTGCCTTTTTACATGTCGTTAGCCGCTTAGCATAATTGCTTAACTCATTTTTGTTTTGTTTTCAAAAAACATATTTTTCTCTTATTGCCATTTTAACAACACAACATGACTGGCAATTATGCTACGTGGCTAACGATGGGCTAACAATGGGCTAACAATGTGCTAACGATGTGCTAACGATGTGCTAACAATGTGCTGACGATGTGCTAACGATGTGCTAACGATGTACTAACGATGTACTAACAATGTGCTAACGATGTGCTAACGATGTGCTAACAATGTGCTGACGATGTGCTAACGATGTGCTAACAATGTGCTAACGATGTGCTAACAATGTGCTAACAATGTGCTAACGATGTGCTAACGATGTGCTAACGATGTGCTAACAATGTGCTAACGATGTGCTAACAATGTGCTAACAATGTGCTAACGATGTGCTAACAATGTGCTAACGATGTGCTAACGATGTGCTAACAATGTGCTGATGATGTGCTAACGATGTGCTAACGATGTGCTAACGATGTGCTAACAATGTGCTAACAATGTGCTAACAATGTGCTAACAATGTGCTAACGATGTGGTAATCGTGACCTGCCAGTTCAACAACCAAATATGGCCCTAACGTCCAAAAGTTTATGACCACAGCTGCTCTAAAACATGTATGACGCAAAAGTGCAGCGAGACGTGTTTTCTCTGCGTGTCACTGAACACGTTAGTGTAAAGAGGATTCATTCACAACAGCGCCTCCTACAGGCCCTGCTGTGAAGCGCACCTGTTGTGCTGCCGGAGGAGCCCGTTGTGCATGTTTTGGGTGGTTTAGTTTAGTTTTAGTCTGAGTGCTTTGACCAAAGTGCTATTTAGGGTCTGGTCCAACATCGCAACAGAATCCTATGGTGGTAACCATGGTAACGGGTTTATGGTTTATAAGTCACAGTTATCAGCGTTTAAAGTCAAATCTAAAAACAAACCCCTCAAACATTTAAACCCTCGATACTTTTTGTTTTGTGCCTGAAGTCTTTTTGTCCCTCGGACACTTTGGCTCAGACGCAGATATTCCAGCTGACGGATTATTTTTATTCCCGTCTCGTGTGATTGAGGCGCGTCAGGATTGTAACAGGATCCGCCAGAGACCCGACCGTCCTGAACCCGGTCCAGAACCGAGACTCGAGACCCGAGTCCTGAGTCTCAGCTCCTTCAGAGCTAAATATAATCCCAGTCCTAAAAGAGGCAGAACCTGAGTCCACGGAGCTCGGCCCGGGCCCAGTCACAGGCCCAGACCCAGGCCCAGACCCAGGCCAGACCCAGTCACAGGCCCAGGCCCAGACCCAGGCCCAGGCCCAGACCCAGACCCAGGCCAGACCCAGTCACAGGCCCAGACCCAGGCCAGACCCAGTCACAGGCCCAGGCCCAGACCCAGGCCAGACCCAGACCCAGGCCCAGGCCAGACCCAGGCCCAGACCCAGGCCCAGGCCAGACCCAGGCCCAGACCCAGGCCCAGACCCAGGCCCAGACCCAGGCCCAGACCCAGACCCAGGCCCAGACCCAGGCCCAGACCCAGGCCCAGTCACAGGCCCAGACCCAGGCCCAGACCCAGGCCCAGTCACAGGCCCAGACCCAGACCCAGGCCCAGTCACAGGCCCAGACCCAGACCCAGGCCCAGACCCAGGTCCAGGCCAGACCCAGGCCCAGACCCAGGCCCAGGCCAGGCCCAGACCCAGGCCCAGACCCAGGCCCAGGCCAGACCCAGGCCCAGTCACAGGCCCAGACCCAGACCCAGGCCCAGACCCAGGCCCAGGCCAGACCCAGACCCAGGCCCAGACCCAGGCCCAGGCCAGACCCAGGCCCAGTCACAGGCCCAGACCCAGGCCCAGACCCAGGCCAGACCCAGGCCCAGGCCAGACCCAGGCCCAGTCACAGGCCCAGACCCAGGCCCAGACCCAGGCCCAGGCCCAGACCCAGACCCAGGCCCAGGCCCAGACCCAGGCCCAGACCCAGGCCCAGGCCAGACCCAGGCCCAGGCCAGACCCAGGCCCAGGCCCAGACCCAGGCCCAGACCCAGGCCCAGGCCAGACCCAGGCCCAGTCACAGGCCCAGACCCAGGCCCAGACCCAGGCCAGACCCAGGCCCAGACCCAGGCCCAGGCCAGACCCAGGCCCAGGCCCAGACCCAGGCCCAGGCCCAGGCCCAGGCCCAGACCCAGACCCAGGCCCAGGCCAGTTTATTGATAACTCTCTGTCAATGCTCATTATTGAGGAACAGGTCCCCCTGGTGGTGGGAAATGAGACACAATATTTCTTTAAAGAACTCGTAACGTGTTGACCTTAATAAATCCTCCTCGTCCCTCTGGGGGGAACACAGGTGTTAATGGGACGATTGGAGGGTCTTTCATCGCCCCCTGGTGTCTCTGGCCAGAAAACCACAATTGCAACTTTCCCCAATACACACTAATGGAATCACGAAGAAGAAGCTAACAGGCTAACAGGCTAAGCTAACTGCGGGCTAGCGCCTCTTAAACAGTATTTACAGCCGAGTCTGAGTGAAACAACTGACCTCCGTCTGACCCTTTGTCTTTTCTGTCAGCGCAGGATTTACTCTCATTAATGAGTAAAAAACACAACATGTACAACAGCTGCAGTGGCGCTGACGGCCTCTAGGGGCACGAGTTACTTAGTCCTGCTTTAAACAAAGTTACCACATTAGGACTGGGACGATCCACTTCAGTCACGATCCGATACGTATCACGATACTCAGGGGCCGATACGATACGTCTGTGATACAGTAAGTCATTATCAGTAATATGTGTCCAAAGTTTATAAAGTTTATAAAGTTTATAAAGTTTATAACGTTTATAAAGTTTATAAACTTTATAACGTTTATAACGTTTATAAAGTTTATAAAGCAAAGGCCCTTTAACCTTTTATAAGAGTTCAGATTGAAAAGTGCAACAAACAATGGAGTGATGATGAAAATACCTCCAAACACAAGTACTGAAAGTATTGTGATACTTGATAAAGTATTGTGATACTTGATGAAGTATTGTGATACTTGATGAAGTATTGTGATACTTGATAAAGTATTGTGATACTTGATAAAGTATTGTGATACTTAGTATTGAAGCTGGAGTCAAAGGGCCAGATCTCCCACCCGGTGAAGGACAGTAGTTGTAGTAACATCTCCATGGCCCCGGGAGTCTGTCCTGTGGTTGTAGTAACATCTCCATGGGCCCGGGAGCCTGTCCCGTGGTTGTAGTAACATCTCCATGGGCCCGGGAGTCTGTCCTGTGGTTGTAGTAACATCTCCATGGGCCCGGGAGTCTGTCCCGTGGTTGTAGTAACATCTCCATGGCCCCGGGAGTCTGTCCCGTGGTTGTAGTAACATCTCCATGGGCCCGGGAGTCTGTCCTGTGGTTGTAGTAACATCTCCATGGCCCCGGGAGTCTGTCCCGTGGTTGTAGTAACATCTCCATGGGCCCGGGAGTCTGTCCTGTGGTTGTAGTAACATCTCCATGGGCCCGGGAGTCTGTCCTGTGGTTGTAGTAACATCTCCATGGGCCCGGGAGTCTGTCCTGTGGTTGTAGTAACATCTCCATGGGCCCGGGAGTCTGTCCTGTGGTTGTAGTAACATCTCCATGGGCCCCGGGAGTCTGTCCTGTGGTTGTAGTAACATCTCCATGGGCCCGGGAGTCTGTCCCGTGGTTGTAGTAACATCTCCATGGGCCCCGGGAGTCTGTCCTGTGGTTGTAGTAACATCTCCATGGGCCCGGGAGTCTGTCCTGTGGTTGTAGTAACATCTCCATGGGCCCCGGGAGTCTGTCCTGTGGTTGTAGTAACATCTCCATGGGCCCGGGAGTCTGTCCCGTGGTTGTAGTAACATCTCCATGGGCCCCGGGAGTCTGTCCTGTGGTTGTAGTAACATCTCCATGGGCCCGGGAGTCTGTCCTGTGGTTGTAGTAACATCTCCATGGGCCCGGGAGTCTGTCCTGTGGTTGTAGTAACATCTCCATGGGCCCGGGAGTCTGTCCTGTGGTTGTAGTAACATCTCCATGGGCCCGGGAGTCTGTCCTGTGGTTGTAGTAACATCTCCATGGGCCCCGGGAGTCTGTCCTGTGGTTGTAGTAACATCTCCATGGGCCCGGGAGTCTGTCCCGTGGTTGTAGTAACATCTCCATGGGCCCCGGGAGTCTGTCCTGTGGTTGTAGTAACATCTCCATGGGCCCGGGAGTCTGTCCCGTGGTTGTAGTAACATCTCCATGGGCCCGGGAGTCTGTCCTGTGGTTGTAGTAACATCTCCATGGGCCCCGGGAGTCTGTCCCGTGGTTGTAGTAACATCTCCATGGGCCCGGGAGTCTGTCCTGTGGTTGTAGTAACATCTCCATGGGCCCGGGAGCCTGTCCCGTGGTTGTAGTAACATCTCCATGGCCCCGGGAGTCTGTCCTGTGGTTGTAGTAACATCTCCATGGGCCCGGGAGTCTGTCCTGTGGTTGTAGTAACATCTCCATGGGCCCCGGGAGTCTGTCCTGTGGTTGTAGTAACATCTCCATGGGCCCGGGAGCCTGTCCCGTGGTTGTAGTAACATCTCCATGGGCCCGGGAGTCTGTCCTGTGGTTGTAGTAACATCTCCATGGGCCCGGGAGTCTGTCCCGTGGTTGTAGTAACATCTCCATGGCCCCGGGAGTCTGTCCCGTGGTTGTAGTAACATCTCCATGGGCCCGGGAGTCTGTCCTGTGGTTGTAGTAACATCTCCATGGCCCCGGGAGTCTGTCCCGTGGTTGTAGTAACATCTCCATGGGCCCGGGAGTCTGTCCTGTGGTTGTAGTAACATCTCCATGGGCCCCGGGAGTCTGTCCTGTGGTTGTAGTAACATCTCCATGGGCCCCGGGAGTCTGTCCCGTGGTTGTAGTAACATCTCCATGGGCCCGGGAGTCTGTCCTGTGGTTGTAGTAACATCTCCATGGGCCCCGGGAGTCTGTCCTGTGGTTGTAGTAACATCTCCATGGGCCCGGGAGTCTGTCCTGTGGTTGTAGTAACATCTCCATGGGCCCGGGAGTCTGTCCCGTGGTTGTAGTAACATCTCCATGGGCCCCGGGAGTCTGTCCTGTGGTTGTAGTAACATCTCCATGGGCCCGGGAGTCTGTCCTGTGGTTGTAGTAACATCTCCATGGGCCCGGGAGTCTGTCCTGTGGTTGTAGTAACATCTCCATGGGCCCGGGAGTCTGTCCTGTGGTTGTAGTAACATCTCCATGGGCCCGGGAGTCTGTCCTGTGGTTGTAGTAACATCTCCATGGGCCCCGGGAGTCTGTCCTGTGGTTGTAGTAACATCTCCATGGCCCCGGGAGTCTGTCCCGTGGTTGTAGTAACATCTCCATGGGCCCCGGGAGTCTGTCCTGTGGTTGTAGTAACATCTCCATGGGCCCGGGAGTCTGTCCCGTGGTTGTAGTAACATCTCCATGGGCC
This sequence comes from Proterorhinus semilunaris, assembly GCA_021464625.1. NCBI lineage: Eukaryota > Metazoa > Chordata > Actinopteri > Gobiiformes > Gobiidae > Proterorhinus > Proterorhinus semilunaris. The sequence goes on from CM038352.1 coordinate 1,018,445, forward strand.
CGGGAGTCTGTCCTGTGGTTGTAGTAACATCTCCATGGGCCCCGGGAGTCTGTCCCGTGGTTGTAGTAACATCTCCATGGGCCCGGGAGTCTGTCCTGTGGTTGTAGTAACATCTCCATGGGCCCCGGGAGTCTGTCCCGTGGTTGTAGTAACATCTCCATGGCCCCGGGAGTCTGTCCTGTGGTTGTAGTAACATCTCCATGGGCCCCGGGAGTCTGTCCCGTGGTTGTAGTAACATCTCCATGGGCCCCGGGAGTCTGTCCTGTGGTTGTAGTAACATCTCCATGGGCCCGGGAGTCTGTCCTGTGGTTGTAGTAACATCTCCATGGGCCCGGGAGTCTGTCCCGTGGTTGTAGTAACATCTCCATGGGCCCCGGGAGTCTGTCCTGTAGTTGTAGTAACATCTCCATGGGCCCGGGAGTCTGTCCTGTGGTTGTAGTAACATCTCCATGGGCCCGGGAGTCTGTCCTGTGGTTGTAGTAACATCTCCATGGGCCCGGGAGTCTGTCCTGTGGTTGTAATAACATCTCCATGGGCCCGGGAGTCTGTCCTGTGGTTGTAGTAACATCTCCATGGGCCCCGGGAGTCTGTCCTGTGGTTGTAGTAACATCTCCATGGCCCCGGGAGTCTGTCCCGTGGTTGTAGTAACATCTCCATGGGCCCCGGGAGTCTGTCCTGTGGTTGTAGTAACATCTCCATGGGCCCGGGAGTCTGTCCCGTGGTTGTAGTAACATCTCCATGGGCCCGGGAGTCTGTCCTGTGGTTGTAGTAACATCTCCATGGGCCCGGGAGTCTGTCCCGTGGTTGTCTCTGTGGCCCAAAGGCATGAACAGAAACCTGAAGGGCCTGATTTAGTCTCTCACATATTTGAAGCCGACCTTTAAGTGCATCGTCAGTAAATTCTTGTTCTAAAAAGTTTCCCTGGAAAAGACTAAACCCTCCAGCTTTCCCTGGAACCACGTGGACTCGTCTCCAAACGCGCGGCTAATTAGCATAATGAACTCTGTGAAAATAGCGTGAGCGACCTGTGACCTGTGACCTTTGGCCTGAGTGCAGTCAGTTACATTAAATATAAGGAAAGAGAAAGTTTAGGGGTTAAAAAGGGGGGCGCTCTGGCTCTGACCTCCAGCGCCTCAGGTTGACCTCGGCGGGACCTGACCGTTACACAAAAGCATCAGCGCGAGGCCAGGCTAATGTCTCTCTTTCCTAACTCTGTTGAGTTGCAGCGCACGGGGCTGAACGCCGGTGTGTGGGCTGAACCATTCGGCACATTTCTAAAGGGGTGTCCTGAGATGCATCCATTACTGTTTGTTCAGGTCTTATATCAGTCATGAGGAAATGTGGAAACACAGAACGCTTTTTGAGGCCCCTACCCTGCACTGTTGTTCTGCTTTCAGTTTCTCCTGCCACTAAAAACATGTACAATAGGCCAGTATGAATGCAGTGATGGAGGGGAGGGGCCGGCGGCACAGACTGGTTGCTTGGCTTCCGTGAGTCTGCTCCAGGGCAGCTGTGGCTACAACAGTAACTGACCAGTACAGAGTCTGGAGGGAAAGTATGTTTGAGAAACTTGGAAACACCGGGTTGTAAAGTGCAACACAAGTGTGAGGCAGTAGTATCGTAAAGTATCGGCCCCGAGTCTGAACCGAGCTCTACAAATAAACCTGCCGTGTTACTGAGCGCCCGGGGGCAGGTTAAGAAAACAGGCTCACAGAGAGGGGGGGGGGGGGGAGAGACCTTGGAAAAGGGGGGGGGGGGGGGTGTGGGGGGGGGGGAGAGAAGAGTGAAGTGATTTTCCACCGCTCTGTCAGCACCTGCTCAGGTTCAGCTGGTCACAGGGTTCTGGAGGGTCAACTCAGGGACAGCCCCTTAACGCCCCCCCCCCCCCCCGCTCCCCATTTGGAAGATTTTTACAGACATGGAGTCAGTTTGGGAGCAGGACCACGCCCCTAACTTACGAGCCGTTATATACCCAGCCTCATTTATCAAACAGGGCCTCATTTATCAAACAGGGCCTCATTTATCAAACAGGGGCCTCATTTATTAAACAGGGGCCTCATTTATCAAACAGGGGCCTCATTTATCAAACAGGGGCCTCATTTATCAAACAGGGGCCTCATTTATCAAACAGGGGCCTCATTTATCAAACAGGGGCCTCATTTATCAATCAGGGGCCTCATTTATCAAACAGGGGCCTCATTTATCAAACAGGGGCCTCATTTATTAAACAGGGGCTTCATTTATCAAACAGGGGCCTCATTTATTAAACATGGGCCTCATTTATTAAACATGGGCCTCATTTATTAAACAGGGGCCTCATTTATCAAACAGGGGCCTCATTTATTAAACATGGGCCTCATTTATTAAACAGGGGCCTCATTTATCAAACATGGGCCTCATTTATCAAACAGGGGCCTCATTTATTAAACAGGGGCCTCATTTATCAAACAGGGGCCTCATTTATTAAACAGGGGCCTCATTTATCAAACAGGGGCCTCATTTATCAAACAGGGGCCTCATTTATCAAACAGGGGCCTCATTTATTAAACAGGGGCTTCATTTATCAAACAGGGGCCTCATTTATTAAACATGGGCCTCATTTATTAAACAGGGGCCTCATTTATTAATCAGGGGCCTCATTTATTAAACATGGGCCTCATTTATTAAACAGGGGCCTCATTTATCAAACAGGGGCCTCATTTATTAAACATGGGCCTCATTTATCAATCAGGGGCCTCATTTATCAAACAGGGGCCTCATTTCTCAAACATGGGCCTCATTTATTAAACAGGGGCCTCATTTATCAAACATGGGCCTCATTTATCAAACAGGGGCCTCATTTATTAAACAGGGGCCTCATTTATCAAACAGGGGCCTCATTTATTAAACAGGGGCCTCATTTATTAAACAGGGGCCTCATTTATCAAACAGGGGCCTCATTTATCAATCAGGGGCCTCATTTATCAAACAGGGGCCTCATTTATCAAACAGGGGCCTCATTTATCAAACAGGGGCCTCATTTATTAAACAGGGGCCTCATTTATCAAACAGGGGCCTCATTTATCAAACAGGGGCCTCATTTATTAAACAGGGGCCTCATTTATCAAACAGGGGCCTCATTTATCAATCAGGGGCCTCATTTATCAAACAGGGGCCTCATTTATCAAACAGGGGCCTCATTTATCAAACAGGGGCCTCATTTATCAAACAGGGGCCTCATTTATCAAACAGGGGCCTCATTTATTAAACAGGGGCCTCATTTATCAAACAGGGGCCTCATTTATTAAACAGGGGCCTCATTTATTAAACATGGGCCTCATTTATTAAACAGGGGCCTCATTTATTAATCAGGGGCCTCATTTATTAAACATGGGCCTCATTTATTAAACAGGGGCCTCATTTATCAAACAGGGGCCTCATTTATTAAACATGGGCCTCATTTATCAATCAGGGGCCTCATTTATCAAACAGGGGCCTCATTTCTCAAACATGGGCCTCATTTATTAAACAGGGGCCTCATTTATTAAACAGGGGCCTCATTTATCAAACAGGGGCCTCATATTATTTATTAAACAGGGGCCTCATTTATCAAACAGGGGCCTCATTTATTAAACATGGGCCTCATTTATCAAACAGGGGCCTCATTTATCAAACAGGGGCCTCATTTATTAAACAGGGGCCTCATTTATCAAACAGGGGCCTCATTTATCAATCAGGGGCCTCATTTATCAAACAGGGGCCTCATTTATCAATCAGGGGCCTCATTTATCAAACAGGGGCCTCATTTATTAAACAGGGGCCTCATTTATCAAACAGGGGCCTCATTTATCAAACAGGGGCCTCATTTATTAAACAGGGGCCTCATTTATTAAACAGGGGCCTCATTTATCAAACATGGGCCTCATTTATCAAACAGGGGCCTCATTTATCAAACAGGGGCCTCATTTATCAAACATGGGCCTCATTTATTAAACAGGGGCCTCATTTATCAAACAGGGGCCTCATTTATTAAACAGGGGCCTCATTTATTAAACAGGGGGCTCATTTATCAAACAGGGGCCTCATTTATCAAACAGGGGCCTCATTTATTAAACAGGGGCCTCATTTATCAAACAGGGGCCTCATTTATTAAACAGGGGCCTCATTTATAAAACAGGGGCCTCATTTATAAAACAGGGGCCTCATTTATCAAACAGGGGCCTCATTTATTAAACAGGGGCCTCATTTATTAAACAGGGGCCTCATATTATTTATCAAACAGGGGCCTCATATTATTTATCAAACAGGAGCCTCATTTAGCAAACAAGGGCCTCATTTAGCAAACAGGGGCCTCATTTAGCAAACAGGGGCCTCATATATAAAACAGGGGCCTCATTTATCAAACAGGGGCCTCATTTATAAAACGGGGCCTAATTTATAAAACAGGGGTCTCATTTATTAAACGGGGCCTCATTTATAAAACAGGGGCCTCATTTATCAAACAGGGGCCTCATTTATAAAACAGGGGCCTCATATTATTTATTAAACAGGGGCCTCATTTATCAAACAGGGGCCTCATTTATCAAACAGGGGCCTCATTTATCAAACAGGGGCCTCATTTATTAAACAGGGGCCTCATTTATTAAACAGGGGCCTCATTTATCAAACATGGGCCTCATTTATCAAACAGGGGCCTCATTTATCAAACAGGGGCCTCATTTATCAAACATGGGCCTCATTTATTAAACAGGGGCCTCATTTATCAAACAGGGGCCTCATTTATTAAACAGGGGCCTCATTTATTAAACAGGGGCCTCATTTATCAAACAGGGGCCTCATTTATCAAACAGGGGCCTCATTTATTAAACAGGGGCCTCATTTATCAAACAGGGGCCTCATTTATTAAACAGGGGCCTCATTTATAAAACAGGGGCCTCATTTATAAAACAGGGGCCTCATTTATCAAACAGGGGCCTCATTTATTAAACAGGGGCCTCATTTATTAAACAGGGGCCTCATTTATTAAACAGGGGCCTCATATTATTTATCAAACAGGGGCCTCATATTATTTATCAAACAGGAGCCTCATTTAGCAAACAAGGGCCTCATTTAGCAAACAGGGGCCTCATTTAGCAAACAGGGGCCTCATATATAAAACAGGGGCCTCATTTATCAAACAGGGGCCTCATTTATAAAACGGGGCCTAATTTATAAAACAGGGGTCTCATTTATTAAACGGGGCCTCATTTATAAAACAGGGGCCTCATTTATCAAACAGGGGCCTCATTTATAAAACAGGGGCCTCATATTATTTATTAAACAGGGGCCTCATTTATCAAACAGGGGCCTCATTTATCAAACAGGGGCCTCATTTATCAAACAGGGGCCTCATTTATTAAACAGGGGCCTCATTTATTAAACAGGGGCCTCATTTATCAAACATGGGCCTCATTTATCAAACAGGGGCCTCATTTATCAAACAGGGGCCTCATTTATCAAACATGGGCCTCATTTATTAAACAGGGGCCTCATTTATCAAACAGGGGCCTCATTTATTAAACAGGGGCCTCATTTATTAAACAGGGGCCTCATTTATCAAACAGGGGCCTCATTTATCAAACAGGGGCCTCATTTATTAAACAGGGGCCTCATTTATCAAACAGGGGCCTCATTTATTAAACAGGGGCCTCATTTATAAAACAGGGGCCTCATTTATAAAACAGGGGCCTCATTTATCAAACAGGGGCCTCATTTATTAAACAGGGGCCTCATTTATTAAACAGGGGCCTCATATTATTTATCAAACAGGGGCCTCATATTATTTATCAAACAGGAGCCTCATTTAGCAAACAAGGGCCTCATTTAGCAAACAGGGGCCTCATTTATCAAACAGGGGCCTCATTTATAAAACGGGGCCTAATTTATAAAACAGGGGTCTCATTTATTAAACGGGGCCTCATTTATAAAACAGGGGCCTCATTTATCAAACAGGGGCCTCATTTATAAAACAGGGGCCTCATATTATTTATTAAACAGGGGCCTCATTTATCAAACGGGGCCTCATTTATAAAACAGGGGCCTCATTTATAAAACAGGGGCCTCATTTATAAAACAGGGGCCTCATATTATTTATTAAACAGGGGCCTCATTTATCAAAGGGGGCCTCATTTATAAAACATGGGCCTCATTTATAAAACAGGGGCCTCATTTATCAAACTGTGAGACTCGGACTCTGAACCATCATAACGTTTTCCAAACACAAGTTTAGAGCCTAAAGTGTCGGCTGATCAACTGTGGGGCATTTCATTCATTATTCCTGCTTCCTGTTTAAAAAGCTTCAGCGCCGGTGCACGTTATGTGCACGGGTATGAGCGTGCACGTTATGTGCACGGGTATGAGCGTGCACGTTATGTGCACGGGTATGAGCGTGCACGAGCGTGCACGTATACGTGCGCTCATAAGGACAGCAACTACAATACACAAACAAACTGCTCATTTAATTCTAATGTCATTTCTGATTAAACTAAAGTTCTATGAAGTGACTCAGACTGACCTCCCTGGCCTGACCTCGTCTCCC
>CM038352.1:1035000-1055000 GCA_021464625.1 Proterorhinus semilunaris
CCCTGAGGAACCTGGTGGAGACGTTCACAGAGGAGCGAGAGAAAACATCTCCATCTCCAGCACAGCCTGAGTGCAGCGTTCATTCAAAGAAACTACGGCTCTTCTGTGAGGACCATCAGGACCTGATCTGCCTGGTCTGTAGAGACTCCAGGACTCACAAAGACCACAGCTTCAGACCCATCGAGGAGGCAGCTCAGGAGCTGAGAGAGAAGCTGAGGAGAGACCTCACACCTCTACAGGAGAACCTGGAGGTAAGAGACCTCACACTTCTACAGGAGAACCTGAAGGTAAGAGACCTCACACCTCTACAGGAGAACCTCACACCTCTACAGGAGAACCTGGAGGTAAGAGACCTCACACCTCTACAGGAGAACCTGGAGGTAAGAGACCTCACACCTCTACAGGAGAACCTCACACCTCTACAGAAGAACCTGGAGGTAAGAGACCTCACACCTCTACAGGAGAACCTGGAGGTAAGAGACCTCACACCTCTACAGGAGAACCTCACACCTCTACAGGAGAACCTGGAGGTAAGAGACCTCACACCTCTACAGGAGAACCTGGAGGTAAGAGACCTCACACCTCTACAGGAGAACCTCACACCTCTACAGGAGAACCTGGAGGTAAGAGACCTCACACCTCTACAGGAGAACCTGGAGGTAAGAGACCTCACACCTCTACAGGAGAACCTGGAGGTAAGAGACCTCACACCTCCACAGGAGAACCTGGAGGTAAGAGACCTCACACCTCTACAGGAGAACCTGGAGGTAAGAGACCTCACACCTCCACAGGAGAACCTGGAGGTAAGAGACCTCACACCTCTACAGGAGAACCTGGAGGTAAGAGACCTCACACCTCTACAGCAGATCTCTCCCAGATGCAGGAGCTCAAACATCTCTGCGTTCACTCTGAGAACAGGCGTCGTAACTACGAGACTGAAAACGCTCCAGATCTTCATCAGGAAACACTCAGGTTCTGTTTGTCCAGCCTTCAAAGTGCTGCAGGACTTCAGAGTGAAGATACTTCTGCTGAACTTTCGCCTAAATGAACATTTACTGGAGAAACCAGCGACTCTTTGTGAGAAGGTAAAGGACTGAGGCCAGATGCTGATTTGGAAACTCGATTTCCTGAAGGTCCATTCCACCAAAACGGAAATAAACACAACCAGCTGATGAAAGACAACTCTTACATAACATTTAGATATTTATGTAATATTTGATACTTTTGAAACTATTTCAACAACACATCTTTTTGGCCTGCGATTTTTCATCTTTAATAAAAGTATAAAACGTGTAAATTGGTTGGAACACAGCGTAGAGGTCTCACGTCCGTGGATCTGCAGGAGCTAAAGTGAAACCAAACGCTCCTTTAGAGAAAACCAGCCCTAACGTTTAGTAACCAGGGCGACACATTTGCTCCTCCGTCTCTCAGAAGGAAATGACCATATTAGGATGAAAGCGTTATGGCGGAGCCTTGAGGACACGTGGAGGTCAAATCTGTCAGTATTTGTGAATGAAGGCCAGAGTAGGGCCTGGACATGGGTGTCAAGTTTACATTAGCAGCTCCCCGACCTGAAAGGGTTACGTCCTCCACGTGGAGGTAAAGAACCGGGATTCACTCCAATCACCATGTGTCTGTCCATGCAGTCGTGGTAAAGTGTAAATATACATGTACATACATGAAATACACTCTTCACCCATGTTTTTGAGCATAATTTTAAACAGATACAAATTTACATAATCATGAATTTTAGTCCAACCTTTTAACAGCATTTACAGATTACCACCAAGTTTAACACGTAAACACAATCACCGGCCGTCCTTCACCATTTCATAGAAAGGTTTTATTTCTAGTTGCTGCTGGTTTGGTCTTTGAGGTTTGAGCTTGTGCCTCCACTCAGGTCGGTTCCTCCACACGGACTGAAGTCTCTGCATCTCTGGAGCCAGGAGGGACTAGATGATCGGGGCATTGGTTTCACCTGCTTGTCATGCCTGCTGTGGTTGGGGGGGGGGGGGGGGGGGGGCGTAGCAGGCAGCTGCACGGCCTTATGGGAGTTTTAAAGCCGACGGAGATATTAACCTACAATCCATCCTGTGTGACCTGGAAGAACAGCCCCGTTGTCCCGGCAACGTTAGACACATCACCATGGAGACGAGGCTGTTTCAGAGCGAACGGACTAAAGAGAAACAGACCTGACGTCGTTCGCTGGAGCTGCTCCGTGTTTTAGGAAAGGACCTGAGGCTGAAGCAAAGCTCAGGAACAAACCTGAGAGTCAGCAAGGAGTGAAAGTCTCAGCGTCATGATCCATCTGCCACTTCTGTGAAGAACAGTCAAACGTGTGAACGTTCATAAGAATGAGCTGAAGTCCTGGACTCGTTTCAGTTCCACGTCTCGTTCTTAGGCCTTAAGGCTGTAATAAAAATGAAAATAGAAATAAACATGCAGGAAACCGCGTTCATCTCCCCCTGACATCATAGAATAAGCCTCGAACACGGAGAGTCCACTAAGTTAGAGCGCCCTCTGCTGGGGAGAAGCAGGAAACCACCGCCTTCACTCACAAATCTCTCTGAAGGAAACACGTGAACATTTGCTTCAGTCATAAGGATTTTAGACAATATGGGACGATTGTTTTAGATGGTATTTCTGCAAAAGTAAGGTTCTCCTGCAGCAGAAGAACATCAGCGTGTCCTGCTCCAGACGGAGGATCTTTCTAACTCTCTCTGATGTTTCAGGTCCTGGTTCTTTCTAACTCTCTCTGATGTTTCAGGTCCTGGTTCTTTCTAACTCTCTCTGATGTTTCTCCTCAGGTCCTGGTTCTTTCTAACTCTCTCTGATGTTTCTCCTCAGGTCCTGGCTCGGAGCAGAGCACAGTTGGAGTCTTCAGAGGCTCATATCACGGCCCAGGCCCGACGCGCTCAGACACAGATCAGAGCTCAGTTTGAGAAGCTGCACCAGTTCCTGAGGGAGGAGGAAGAGTCCAGGATGAAGGCTCTGAGGGAGGAAGAGGAGCAGAAGACTCAGAGGATGAAGGACATGATGGCGGCCGTGAGCAGAGACATGGAGGCCGTGTCCCAGAGCGTCTCAGAGACAGAGGAGCTGCTGAGAGCAGCAGACGCCTCCTTCCTGCTCCAGTACAAGACTGCAGCAAAGAGGCTGCAGCAGCGCCCCCTGGTGGAGGAGATGGGACCAGGAGCTCTGATAGACCAGGCCAAACATCTGGGCAACCTGGGCTTCAACATCTGGAGGGACATGCAGAGCCTGGTGCAGTTCTACCCTGTGCTTCTGGATCCAAACACCGCAGACCCTCATATGATCCTGTCTGAAGATCTGAGCTCAGTGAGAGCAGGAGAGGAACAGGAGGTCCCACAGAACCCAGAGAGAAGAGGAGATTATGATGTACTTGGATCTGAGAGGTTTGTCTCAGGGACTCACAGCTGGGACGTGGAGGTCGGGGAGAATGAGGAGTGGTTTGTGGGTGTGAGAGGGTTTGTTCAGGGAGGAGACGGCACTCAGGAGAGAGATTGGTCCATACATTTCCTTAATGGTGATTACTTCGCCTGGTCTCCCTCAGACCAATACCCAGGTAAACCTCTCTCAGTGAAGAAGAAGCTCCAGAGAGTCCGAGTGAAGCTGGACTTTGACTCAAAATCACTGACCTTCACTGACCTCGACACAAACACAGACCTCCTCACGTTCACAGAGTCTTTCCCTGAGGGACTGAGACCATATTTATTCACAGGAGATGAGGACGTTCCTCTGAAGATCTTACCGAGGAACATCACTGTGACAGAGTAGAACCTACAGCTCTGTGGTTCTGTCTGTTTCTCTCCTTCGTAGTTCCTTCACCTGATGACATCACGAGGTGGTGATCTGTCTTGTGCTGAGCCTGTCAGTGGCCAGATTGCCTCCAGATGTTTTGAAAACCCAAACTGTTTCAGACTGATTCTCGTGATTTCCAGCGGGTCGGGTTTGATTTAGAGCGGGTCGGGTTGATTTAGAGCGGGTCGGTTTGATTTAGAGCGGGTCGGGTTTGATTTAGAGCGGGTCGGGTTTGATTTAGAACGGGTCGGTTTGATTTAGAGCGGGTCGGGTTTGATTTAGAGCGGGTCGGTTTGATTTAGAGCGGGTCGGGTTTGATTTAGAGCGGGTCAGGTTTGATTTAGAGCGGGTCGGGTTTGATTTAGAGCGGGTCGGGTTTGATTTAGAGCGGGTCGGGTTTGATTTAGAGCGGGTCGGGTTTGATTTAGAGCGGGTCGGTTTGATTTAGAGCGGGTCGGGTTTGATTTAGAGCGGGTCGGTTTGATTTAGAGCGGGTTGGGTTTGATTTAGAGCGGGTCGGTTTGATTTAGAGCGGGTCAGGTTTGATTTAGAGCGGGTCAGGTTTGATTTAGAGCGGGTCAGGTTTGATTTAGAGCGGGTCGGGTTTGATTTAGAGCGGGTCGGGTTTGATTTAGAGCGGGTCGGGTTTGATTTAGAGCGGGTCGGGTTTGATTTAGAGCGGGTCGGGTTTGATTTAGAGCGGGTCGGGTTTGATTTAGAGCGGGTCGGTTTGATTTAGAGCGGGTCGGGTTTGATTTAGAGCGGGTCGGTTTGATTTAGAGCGGGTCGGGTTTGATTTAGAGCGGGTCGGTTTGATTTAGAGCGGGTCAGGTTTGATTTAGAGCGGGTCAGGTTTGATTTAGAGCGGGTCGGGTTTGATTTAGAGCGGGTCGGTTTGATTTAGAGCGGGTCACGTTTGATTTAGAGCGGGTCAGTTTGATTTAGAGCGGGTCGGTTTGATTTAGAGCGGGTCGGTTTGATTTAGAGCGGGTCGGGTTTGATTTAGAGCGGGTCGGGTTTGATTTCCAGTGGGTCGGGTTTGATTTAGAGCGGGTCGGGTTTGATTTAGAGCGGGTCGGGTTTGATTTAGAGCGGGTCGGGTTTGATTTAGAGCGGGTCGGGTTTGATTTAGAGCGGGTCGGGTTTGATTTAGAGCGGGTCGGGTTTGATTTAGAGCGGGTCGGGTTTGATTTAGAGCGGGTCGGGTTTGATTTAGAGCGGGTCGGGTTTGATTTAGAGCGGGTCGGGTTTGATTTAGAGCGGGTCGGTTTGATTTAGAGCGGGTCGGGTTTGATTTAGAGCGGGTCGGTTTGATTTAGAGCGGGTCGGGTTTGATTTAGAGCGGGTCGGTTTGATTTAGAGCGGGTCAGGTTTGATTTAGAGCGGGTCAGGTTTGATTTAGAGCGGGTCGGGTTTGATTTAGAGCGGGTCGGGTTTGATTTAGAGCGGGTCGGGTTTGATTTAGAGCGGGTCGGGTTTGATTTAGAGCGGGTCGGGTTTGATTTAGAGCGGGTCGGGTTTGATTTAGAGCGGGTCGGTTTGATTTAGAGCGGGTCGGGTTTGATTTAGAGCGGGTCGGTTTGATTTAGAGCGGGTCGGGTTTGATTTAGAGCGGGTCGGTTTGATTTAGAGCGGGTCAGGTTTGATTTAGAGCGGGTCAGGTTTGATTTAGAGCGGGTCAGGTTTGATTTAGAGCGGGTCGGGTTTGATTTAGAGCGGGTCGGTTTGATTTAGAGCGGGTCACGTTTGATTTAGAGCGGGTCGGTTTGATTTAGAGCGGGTCGGTTTGATTTAGAGCGGGTCGGTTTGATTTAGAGCGGGTCGGGTTTGATTTAGAGCGGGTCGGGTTTGATTTAGAGCGGGTCGGGTTTGATTTAGAGCGGGTCGGGTTTGATTTAGAGCGGGTCGGGTTTGATTTAGAGCGGGTCGGGTTTGATTTAGAGCGGGTCGGTTTGATTTAGAGCGGGTCGGTTTGACTTAGAGCGGGTCGGTTTGATTTAGAGCGGGTCGGGTTTGATTTAGAGCGGGTCGGGTTTGATTTAGAGCGGGTCGGTTTGATTTAGAGCGGGTCGGGTTTGATTTAGAGCGGGTCGGGTTTGATTTAGAGCGGGTCGGGTTTGATTTAGAGCGGGTCGGGTTTGATTTAGAGCGGGTCGGGTTTGATTTAGAGCGGGTCGGTTTGATTTAGAGCGGGTCGGGTTTGATTTAGAGCGGGTCGGTTTGATTTAGAGCGGGTCAGGTTTGATTTAGAGCGGGTCGGGTTTGATTTAGAGCGGGTCGGTTTGATTTAGAGCGGGTCGGTTTGATTTAGAGCGGGTCGGGTTTGATTTAGAGCGGGTCGGGTTAGATTTAGAGCGGGTCGGTTTGATTTAGAGCGGGTCGGGTTTGATTTAGAGCGGGTCGGTTTGATTTAGAGCGGGTCGGTTTGATTTAGAGCGGGTCGGGTTGATTTAGAGCGGGTCGGGTTTGATTTAGAGCGGGTCGGTTTGATTTAGAGCGGGTCGGGTTTGATTTAGAGCGGGTCGGGTTTGATTTAGAGCGGGTCGGGTTTGATTTAGAGCGGGTCGGGTTTGATTTAGAGCGGGTCGGTTTGATTTAGAGCGGGTCGGGTTTGATTTAGAGCGGGTCGGGTTTGATTTAGAGCGGGTCAGGTTTGATTTAGAGCGGGTCGGGTTTGATTTAGAGCGGGTCGGGTTTGATTTAGAGCGGGTCAGGTTTGATTTAGAGCGGGTCGGTTTGATTTAGAGCGGGTCGGGTTTGATTTAGAGCGGGTCGGTTTGATTTAGAGCGGGTCGGGTTTGATTTAGAGCGGGTCGGGTTTGATTTAGAGCGGGTCGGGTTTGATTTAGAGCGGGTCGGGTTTGATTTAGAGCGGGTCGGGTTTGATTTAGAGCGGGTCAGGTTTGATTTAGAGCGGGTCGGGTTTGATTTAGAGCGGGTCGGGTTTGATTTAGAGCGGGTCGGGTTTGATTTAGAGCGGGTCGGGTTTGATTTAGAGCGGGTCGGGTTGATTTAGAGCGGGTCGGGTTTGATTTAGAGCGGGTCGGGTTTGATTTAGAGCGGGTCGGGTTTGATTTAGAGCGGGTCGGTTTGATTTAGAGCGGGTCGGGTTTGATTTAGAGCGGGTCGGGTTTGATTTCCAGCGGGTCGGGTTTGATTTAGAGCGGGTCAGGTTTGATTTAGAGCGGGTCGGGTTCGGGTTTGATTTAGAGCGGGTCAGGTTTGATTTAGAGCGGGTCGGGTTTGATTTAGAGCGGGTCGGGTTGATTTAGAGCGGGTCGGGTTTGATTTCCAGCGGGTCGGGTTTGATTTAGAGCGGGTCGGGTTTGATTTAGAGCGGGTCGGGTTTGATTTAGAGCGGGTCAGGTTTGATTTAGAGCGGGTCAGGTTTGATTTAGAGCGGGTCGGGTTTGATTTAGAGCGGGTCGGGTTTGATTTAGAGCGGGTCGGGTTTGATTTAGAGCGGGTCAGGTTTGATTTAGAGCGGGTCGGGTTTGATTTAGAGCGGGTCAGGTTTGATTTAGAGCGGGTCGGTTTGATTTAGAGCGGGTCGGTTTGATTTAGAGCGGGTCGGTTTGACTTAGAGCGGGTCGGTTTGATTTAGAGCGGGTCGGGTTTGATTTAGAGCGGGTCGGGTTTGATTTAGAGCGGGTCGGTTTGATTTAGAGCGGGTCGGGTTTGATTTAGAGCGGGTCGGGTTTGATTTAGAGCGGGTCGGGTTTGATTTAGAGCGGGTCGGGTTTGATTTAGAGCGGGTCGGGTTTGATTTAGAGCGGGTCGGGTTTGATTTAGAGCGGGTCGGTTTGATTTAGAGCGGGTCGGGTTTGATTTAGAGCGGGTCGGTTTGATTTAGAGCGGGTCAGGTTTGATTTAGAGCGGGTCGGGTTTGATTTAGAGCGGGTCGGTTTGATTTAGAGCGGGTCGGTTTGATTTAGAGCGGGTCGGGTTTGATTTAGAGCGGGTCGGATTAGATTTGGAGCGGGTCGGTTTGATTTAGAGCGGGTCGGGTTTGATTTAGAGCGGGTCGGTTTGATTTAGAGCGGGTCGGTTTGATTTAGAGCGGGTCGGTTTGATTTAGAGCGGGTCGGGTTGATTTAGAGCGGGTCGGGTTTGATTTAGAGCGGGTCAGGTTTGATTTAGAGCGGGTCGGGTTTGATTTAGAGCGGGTCAGGTTTGATTTAGAGCGGGTCAGGTTTGATTTAGAGCGGGTCAGGTTTGATTTAGAGCGGGTCGGGTTTGATTTAGAGCGGGTCAGGTTTGATTTAGAGCGGGTCAGGTTTGATTTAGAGCGGGTCGGGTTTGATTTAGAGCGGGTCGGGTTTGATTTAGAGCGGGTCGGGTTTGATTTAGAGCGGGTCAGGTTTGATTTAGAGCGGGTCGGGTTTGATTTAGAGCGGGTCAGGTTTGATTTAGAGCGGGTCGGTTTGATTTAGAGCGGGTCGGTTTGATTTAGAGCGGGTCGGTTTGACTTAGAGCGGGTCGGTTTGATTTAGAGCGGGTCGGGTTTGATTTAGAGCGGGTCGGGTTTGATTTAGAGCGGGTCGGTTTGATTTAGAGCGGGTCGGTTTGATTTAGAGCGGGTCGGGTTTGATTTAGAGCGGGTCGGGTTAGATTTAGAGCGGGTCGGTTTGATTTAGAGCGGGTCGGGTTTGATTTAGAGCGGGTCGGTTTGATTTAGAGCGGGTCGGTTTGATTTAGAGCGGGTCGGGTTTGATTTAGAGCGGGTCGGTTTGATTTAGAGCGGGTCGGGTTTGATTTAGAGCGGGTCGGGTTTGATTTAGAGCGGGTCGGGTTTGATTTAGAGCGGGTCGGTTTGATTTAGAGCGGGTCGGGTTTGATTTAGAGCGGGTCGGGTTTGATTTAGAGCGGGTCAGGTTTGATTTAGAGCGGGTCGGGTTTGATTTAGAGCGGGTCGGGTTTGATTTAGAGCGGGTCAGGTTTGATTTAGAGCGGGTCGGGTTTGATTTAGAGCGGGTCGGGTTTGATTTAGAGCGGGTCGGGTTTGATTTAGAGCGGGTCGGGTTTGATTTAGAGCGGGTCGGGTTTGATTTAGAGCGGGTCAGGTTTGATTTAGAGCGGGTCGGGTTTGATTTAGAGCGGGTCGGGTTTGATTTAGAGCGGGTCGGGTTTGATTTAGAGCGGGTCGGGTTTGATTTAGAGCGGGTCGGGTTGATTTAGAGCGGGTCGGGTTTGATTTAGAGCGGGTCGGGTTTGATTTAGAGCGGGTCGGGTTTGATTTAGAGCGGGTCGGTTTGATTTAGAGCGGGTCGGGTTTGATTTAGAGCGGGTCGGGTTTGATTTCCAGCGGGTCGGGTTTGATTTAGAGCGGGTCAGGTTTGATTTAGAGCGGGTCGGGTTCGGGTTTGATTTAGAGCGGGTCAGGTTTGATTTAGAGCGGGTCGGGTTTGATTTAGAGCGGGTCGGGTTGATTTAGAGCGGGTCGGGTTTGATTTAGAGCAGGTCGGGTTTGATTTAGAGCGGGTCGGGTTTGATTTAGAGCGGGTCGGGTTTGATTTAGAGCAGGTCGGGTTTGATTTAGAGCGGGTCGGGTTTGATTTAGAGCGGGTCGGGTTTGCTGTAAAAGTACTTTGTATCCTCTGGGGGTATTTGGATCAGAGTCGATGAAACGTTGTTCATTCTGTGACTTCTGTGAATAAATAAGACCTGATGAAGTTTCTGTCATGAACTTGTTTCATTTTCATCGGACACGTTAGACTCACGTTTTCTGAAACAAAACATTTGACCCAGTTTATAGTTTCACTTCCTTACTGGAAACTGACTTAGCTTAAACGGTTGCCGTGACGACCACGTTAAGTCAATGCATCATGTTTCAGGCGGAGGCTAAAGCTAATCAGGGTTAAAGTCGGCGACTCAAACATTTCCTCATAATTTTAGTCAAAGTTGTTTCTGTGACTAAAATCTGACTCAATAAAGATGAAAATAAGAAAAACTAAAATCCTCCAAACAGTTTGAAAAAGCCTCAGATCATTTAGATTCTGTCAAAGGAGACGCTCTGAGCTTTGTTCACGTGGAGAAGAAACATGAATAAATATGATTTTAATAAACATTATAAACGCTAAACTAAAAGAGAAGAGAATGATTTGACTAAATCACGACTAAAACTGAAAACTGATGCCAGTACAACTCTATGGGAGAAACTGATGCCAATACGACTCTATGGGAGAAACTGATGCCAGTACGACTCTATGGGAGAAACTGATGCCAATACGACTCTATGGGAGAAACTGATGCCAGTACGACTCTATGGGAGAAACTGATGCCAGTACGACTCTATGGGAGAAACTGATGCCAGTACGACTCTATGGGAGAAACTGATGCCAGTACGACTCTATGGGAGAAACTGATGCCAATACGACTCTATGGGAGAAACTGATGCCAATACGACTCTATGGGAGAAACTGATGCCAATACGACTCTATGGGAGAAACTGATGCCAATACGACTCTATGGGAGAAATACAGTTTGTGCAAGAATTCTCCAGAAAGAAACGGGACTAATGTTCCTTGTCAAGTTATGTGTTAGTCAATGCTGGTTTAACTTGAAAAACCCAGAAGGTACAGAGGACGCTTGGATCAACTTTTATTGCAGCTGCAGGAGGTTGAAAACCTTAACATACAGAAAACATATCTTAAGACTTGTTTTAACATGCAGTTTAGATCTTTACACATTATTCCAATGTAAATATTTTAACAAAAGGTATATTTTAACAGATTTTAATTGTGACTTTATCAATTCAACAATTTGATATTTTACCATTTTAGATACTCATAAACTGGACAACTTATTTTATTTTTAGTTAGTTTTAACAGTAAAATAGGACTAGAACTCACCGATGGCGTCTGTTCTCCTGGGCGTGGACGGGGCGTGGCCACTGAGCAGACACACCTGTGTTAAATTACCTGATCAATGCACCAGAAACACTAGGCTCAACTCCTGTCCTAGCGCCATCTAGTGTACAAACTAAAGACTTACAACCATAACAAAAGAAAAACAGAAAATAACATAGGAGGAAAATAGAGTTTTAACCAAACATTCCTTATCCGTGTTTGGTGGTGATTAGAGTCATTTTATTTTGAAGGCAGAGAGGCCTTCTTCCTATTGGCCAACGTCACCTCCATGTTTGTTTAATATTGTTTTCAGAGACAGAGAAGACTCTGAGCTCGTGTAGGTTCATGTAGATTCTCCCAGTGATCACAGATATATTCGCCAAAATCTAAGACAGTTGCCATAGTTACCGTCATCCAATCCAATCCAACTTTATTTATAAAGCACTTTAAAAACAACAGCGTCGACCAAAGTGCTGGAAGTTTCAGCTGCTCCGCCTCAATTTGAAACTATTCACCTTATTATTATTATTAGGCCCGAGCGGACCTGGCAGGTCTCGGGCCTCTTGTAATTGTACAAGCAGTGCGCGGAGCGCACTAAAGAAAGACGTGCGCGTAGCGCACGTCCCACGGGAAAAGAGCGCGGAGCGCTCAAAACCCATGTATGAGACAGTAATCAGGGGGCTCCCGGCACCAACACCTGTCCGATGATATAGGCGTGTGCCGCGAAAGCGGCACATTTGTTGCTGCTCGTAAAAAAAAAGAGGTGAAAACCACAGTGAAGGCGCAACATGGACAAGAAAGTGGTCGATGACGAGCGAAGCTCGTCATCGACCATGGCCACTCACCAAAGCCCAAAACACTGATACAGTGACTCAGGGCATCGAGCCCTATCCGGTGATATAAGTATTTGCCGCGAAAGCGGCAAATTTGTTCTTGTACTCACAAAAATACAAAAAAAAAACGGATAGAGAAACATTGAGAAAGAGGAGGTAAAAGACGAGCGCAACGCGCTCGTATTGGATAATAAACCTTACGGGTGGATTACTGGACGTGAGACCTTTCCGAATATATAAGGTTTGCCGCCGGAGGCGGCCCCATATTGTTATTGTATGAGTTTTTCTTTTTATTATTATTAGGCCCGAGCGGACCTGGCAGGTCTCGGGCCTCTTGTAATTGTACAAGCAGTGCGCGGAGCGCACTGAAGAAAGACGTGCGCGTAGCGCACGTCCCACGGGAAAAGAGCGCGGAGCGCTCAAAACCCATGTATGAGACAGTAATCAGGGGACTCCCGGCACCAACACCTGTCCGATGATATAGGCGTGTGCCGCGAAAGCGGCACATTTGTTGCTGCTTTTAAAAAAAAAAAGGTGAAAACCACAGTGAAGGCGCAACATGGACAAGAAAGTGGTCGATGACGAGCGAAGCTCGTCATCGACCAAGGCCACTCACCAAAGCCCAAAACACTGATACAGTGACTCGGGGCATCGAGCCCTATCTGGTGATATAAGTATTTGCCGCGAAAGCGGCAAATTTGTTCTTGTACTCACAAAAATACGCAAAAAAAATCCCATAGAGAAACATTGACAAAGAAGAGGTAAAATACGAGCGCAACGCGCTCGTATTTGATAATAAACCTTACGGGTGGATTACTGGACGTGAGACCTTTCCGAATATATAAGGTTGGCCGCCGGAGGCGGCGCTATATTGTTATTGTACTGGTTTTTCTTATTATTATTATTATTATTTTTCTTCTCCCCCCCTAAATCCACTTTCCCACCGACGAAAAGTCCTGAATTTTTGCACAAAATTCAAGCACGTAAATCTAAGATCTTTCACATTTAGAAAATGTAAAAATTCAAAAAAATGGCGCGTCAGCGCCCCCTGGAAAAACCACGTTAACATTGCGCCCCATGTTAAACACCCCCAAAATGCCGCAAAACCCGAAAAACTTACTTCGTCGTAGACGAAAAAAATTCGGCACAGTGATTGGTCACGTGAAGCCGAACAAAAAAACACATTACGCGGTTGCTAGGCAACCAACAGTATGGCGGCCATATTGGCCCGAAGAGGGACTTGGCGCCGAAGGCGCCATTTCATGCCCACGCATTTGAACGAACTCGTCCTAGGCCGTTGAACGCAGCGACTCCCCGTTCGCTCCAGATCATCTCCACATGTGGGAGATTAAAAGTTGTTAAAAACTTTTTAATAGGATTTTTGGTTTTGCCGTGGCAACGCCATGAATTTGGCGTCCGTTTTCGCCGCTCGCCGCCGTGTTCAAACAGTCATAACTCACACATACTTTGGCCGATTTGAACAAAATTTTAACCGTTGGTCGAGTCGTCGACCCCGGATGTTTTGATATAGGAATTTTGAAAATTGCCGCAATAGCGCCCCCTGCAGAGCACAAAATAAAAATGAATGGAGCCAAAAATTAAACTTTGTCGTAGATGCATGAAATTTGGTACAGACATCCGTCACGTGATCCCGAACAAAAAATATATTGATGCCCCGCCCCTTTTCCCACCGTGTTGCCATGGCAACGACCCAATGTCAACTTTGCCGCAGACACACCAAAATCGGTACAGGCGTGCGTCATGACTGTCCGAACAAAAAAGTACATTACATGGTTGCTAGGTGACCAACAGGAGGTCGGCCATTTTGGGAAAATCAGCGCCGAAGGCACCATTTCTTTTGCCAGCTCTTTTATAAACTTCACCGAGGGTGGCAGCGACATTATGAGCTGGTAGGGCGCGGCAGCGCCCCCCGGTTATTGTAAATTACATGGTTGCTAGGTTACCAACAGGAGGTCGGCCATTTTGGGACAATCGGCGCCGAAGGCGCCATTTCTTGCCTGTGCTCTTTTATAAACTCCACCAAGGGTGGCAGCGACATTATAAGCAGGTAGGGCGCGGCAGCGCCTCCCGGTTATTGCGGCGGCGTGCGGGAACCGGCGTCAATCGGCCACCGCGGCCCGCGAGGGCCTCCCAATGCCGCTTGCGGCTTTAATTATTATTATTATTATTATTTTTATTCTCCGAAAAAAGTCCACTTTCCCACCGACGAAAAGTCCTGAATTTTTGCACAAAATTCAAGCACGTGAAAAAAACATTCTTCACATTTAGAAAATATAAAAAATCTCAAATATGGCGCGTCAGCGCCCCCTGGAAAATCACGTTTACATTGCGCCCTATGACAAGACCCGAAAAACCCGCAAATTTTAGTTCGTCGTAGACGAAAAAAATTCGGCACAGTGATTGGTCACGTGAAGCCCAACAAAAAAACACATTACGCGGTTGCTAGGCAACCAACAGCATGGCGGCCATATTGGCCCGAAGAGGGAATTGGCGCCGAAGGCGCCATTTCATGCCCACGCATTTGAACGAACTCGTCCTAGGCCGTTGAACGCAGAGACTCCCCGTTCGCTCCAGATCATCTCCACATGTGGGAGATTAAAAGTTATTAAAAACTTTTTAATAGGTTTAACGCTGTTGCCGTGGCAACGCCATGAATTTGGCGTCCGTTTTCGCCGCTCGCCGCCGTGTTCAAACAGCCGTAACTCACACATACTTTGGCCGATTTGAAAAAAAATTTAATCGTTGGTCGAGTCGTCGACCCCGGATGTTTTGATATAGGAATTTTGAAAATTGCCGCAATAGCGCCCCCTGCAGAGCACAAAATAAAAATGAATGGAGCCAAAAATTACACTTTGTCGTAGATGCATGAAATTTGGTACAGACATCCGTCACGTGATCCCGAACAAAAAATATATTGATGCCCCGCCCCTTTCCCCACCGTGTTGCCATGGCAACGACCCAATGTCAACTTTGCCGCAGCCAAACCAAAATCGGTACACGCGTGCGTCATGACTGTCCGAACAAAAAAGTACATTACATGGTTGCTAGGCGACCAACAGGAGGTCGGCCATTTTGGGAAAAATAAGCGCCGAAGGCGCCATTTCTTGCCTTTGCTCTTTTATAAACTCCACCGAGGGTGGCAGCGAAATTATAAGCAGGTAGGGCGCGGCAGCGCCTCCCGGTTATTGCGGCGGCGTGCGGGAACCGGCGTCAATCGGCCACCGCGGCCCGCGAGGGCCTCCCAATGCCGCTTGCGGCTTTAATTATTATTCTTCTTCTTATTATTATTATTATAGGTTACACAGGACTGGAGACGTCCAGATCAAATCAGTTTCTACAGAAGAATAATCTCTTTAAAGGCTGTGACGTCACATGAACGATTATCGTCATTTTCTGATCAAACCCTTTATAACGATATATATAAAGTCTGATCATCAGGATCGTTATTGATCACTTTGATATTTTTACTCTTTTCTTGTATTTTATTTGATGAAGTTCTTGTGGAGACGGGCTGTAATTGGCCGGTACAGACAGTAGGGGGCAGCATTCACATCAACATATCTGTTTGTTCAGTGACGGAAAACGTGTTATATTTTAACTGTTTTATGTTCATCATTTTTCCTGTTTCTGTTTGAATGGACTTTGATAAACAATAAAAACACCAGCGACACAAACGGACGTGAACTCAATGTCATGTGACAAACTAACAATAGTTTGGGCGACGGTGGTGCAGATGGTAGAGCGGGTCGTCTCGTGATCGGAAGGTCGGGGGTTCGAATCCCGCCTCCTGAAGGTGCACATTGTCGTTGTGTCCTTGGGCAAGACACTTCACCTCCTTGCCTCCAGTGTCTGCGTACACTGGTGTATGAATGGGTGAGAGGTTCCTCGCTGTAAAGAACTTTGAGCCTAATGTAGGTGGAAAAGCGCTTTATAAGTTTAGACCATTTATCGATAATAATAATAATAATAATTATCATTATTATTATTGGGGGGGGGGGGGCTCATGAGCTTTTTGCTTCAGCCCACTCCTTTTGAGCAGAATGTTTACTGCTCAAATAAACTAATAAATTTAAACAAAGGGATTCTGTCGCCTCAGTCACAGACGGAGCAGGTTCTGTTTGTTCCATGTCTGCACTAAAGCTCCAGAGGTTTCCGTTATAGTGTAATGATCCGTGTAATGACTTCATGTAGAGCTGAACGATGAAGGTCCGACACGAGGCCGATGTTCAGAGGCTTTATTGACTTTATTGAGACCTTTCCTCCAAACACAAACCCTCCTCTGTTCATGTAAACTGTTATTTCTGTACAAAACATTCCCCAAAACAAAAGCCAAGAGCACGACTTCAGCACAGCTCTTCACCCCGCCAAAGTAAAAGCCCGTATGTACAGCGGAAACCCATGAATAAAGCCTTTATTGCTGATTCCCCAACGTTATAACGTGAAACAGAAAAGACCTGAGCGGCTCCTCAGAATGTACAACGCTCCACGAAAACAAACATTCAACACATTCATGAAGAAGTCACTCTGAAGAGGCTGCGCCCACCGCGCCGAGGACAAGCGGTGCGTTCACGTCCGTCAGGAACACCAGGTCAGAGCTTCTGGTCAAGAACAACGTGGCCCAAGTATAGATATGAAAGCTCCTCCTACAGCCTCGAAGCCCAGACTCTCCAGGAGGGGGCGCTGTGAGGCAGAGGCAGAGGTTAAACAATGACCTCATCACATGTATGAGCTCTGGAGTTCAGAACACACGGTTTGTTCTGTGAAACTTTAAAGTGGAGGTTTTTCTTTACAATAGAGTTTGTTTTTCAGACGGACGTGAACGCAGCGTCGCTGGAACCAAACGCAGGAAAACCAAGTTTAATATTTATAATAATAATCATCTGTACAGCACTGCAGCGATGTGAGCAGACGCACAGGAAACGCTCGCCGCCTCCACAATAAGAGCCCAGACCTTCCACATTAAGAGCCCAGCCTTCCCATAAGAGCCCAGACCTTCCACAATAAGAGCCCAGCCTTCCCATAAGAGCCCAGACCTTCCACAATAAGAGCCCAGCCTTCCCATAAGAGCCCAGACCTTCCACAATAAGAGCCCCGCCACAATAAGAGCCCGTCTGTATTTAAGCCGCCGGATTCAGTTGTTTTCAGGCTCAGTTTTAGTCTCGTTAACGTCTTTAGTTTTTGTCTCATTTGAGTTCAAATAATCGGATGAAATCTTTGCTGAAAGTAACGGCGCTGACGTTCTAGAGCGAGATCGTCTCTGCAGCGAGAGGAGCCGAGTACTTCCTACAGTACTCTGATACTATAATATTTGTAAAACGGAGCAATACTGTTTAAAATACTGTTTTAAATGTGTATTTGCAGCTGAATCACAGTCCCGTTAATCCCGACAAACAGCAGAACCTAAACTCCTGCTCCGGTTTAACGGGACCAGAGCTTTGGAAGCTCATGTTTTTTACTTTGGATTAAACGCTGTGACCTTCGACCTTTAGACCTTTGTCCCGCCCCCTGAGTGACGACCTCACAGTTTCAGATCCATCACTTCAGACTCGTTGAACCTTTAAATGGGCTTTAGGGGCGGGGCTTCAGGGGCGGAGCTTTAGGGGCGTGACCCGTAAGGCGGCGAGCGTTTCCAAAAGTGCTTCTCCTTCACCTTTAACCTCTGGATGGGCTTCCTGATTGGTCGCTTTAAAAGAGTCCCGACCGGTCTGGCCCCGCCTCCTGGCAGGACGCCGTACCCGTGTTTTATTGTGAAAGTCCACACAAAGAAAAACTTCAAAATAAGACAAACACAGTCCTCTCTGTACAAACTTACTCTGAAATCCGGACTTTTACTCTGAAATCTGTTTGTTAATATGAATAAGTTAAAGTTTAATCACAAAATACTTTGTTTATTCCGAGTTTATAAAATCTGCGTTTCGGTTAAATATCTGTCTTCGACCCGCGAGAAAAACCCAAAGCAAATCTACAAAGTTCCTCCTCAAAAGTTTCCCCAGTGTTTGATCCGAGTCTCTGGGCCTCAGACGCTTCTCAAACCCCGGTGCGCGTCACGCTGAGAACCGCAGGAGAGAAGGCTGTTCAGGTGGTCGTCTGTCCCGGGCTGTTTTTATATGTTCCCATGTGTTTTATGTTTGGAACTTAGAAACCTTCAACTCTTTAAACGGTGTTTAAATACAAATATAAACAAAAGAAGAAATGCGTGTCCACCAGGGGGAGCTGTAGGATCAGATTACATTACATTAGTTAAGGAAGAGTGTGAACGGTCATTCTATTGTTTCAAATTACAAAAAGAGAATCAGGGCAGGCGAGCTACGAATGTGTAGAGAGGCCTTTTAATGCACCACAGCATAGGAACGTCATCTACAAAAAGCTTTTGCTTCGGCTCCGCTCCTTTTGAGCAGAATTTTCAACTGCTCAAATAAACAAATAAACTAAATATTAAATAAATAAATAAATGAATGGGTCGAACCATAACCACTCACTTTTATAACAGTTATAGCTCGATACCGGTTTGTTTCACTTCACAAGACGCGAGAACAAAATGGAGTCACTTTAGCCTTGTAGTCACGGAACTGTCGTCAGTTACAAAACGTTTCCATGGCAACAGCGACTTCATGTTGTCCTCGCGTCTTGTGAAGTATGAAGGAGCCTTCAGGTTCTTCTGGTCCTACGCAGGAACCGACAAGAAATATCAATCTTTATGAGTTTAGATGCTGTTGGTCATCAGAAGGAAAAAGAAAACGAGGGGGAAAAATAAATACAAAAAAAATTTACACTTTGGGGAAATTTAGGGGAAAAATTGGAAAAATTAGAAAAACGTGTTTTTTCTGCTCTTTTGTCGTTAAAGAAGTTTCTCCTCAAACACATGAAACAAATGTAAAATAATGAAATGGAATGAATAAAATGATTCATCTGTTGTCTGGTTTATATGAAACATGTTTGAGGATCGGTATCGTAAAGAATCGTTCAGGATCGATATCAATTGAAAAAGTGACGGTTACGGCTCCTTTAAGTTCCCGTGGCCGTCGACTGGACTGGGCTGTTAAATATTCCTATAGCTCTCGCGTCAGAATGTAAATCAGTGTGATCTTTCAGCGTGAGTCCGTATACCTCCTTCCTCAAGGGTGATGCAGTTTATTTAGAAAGTGTTGTTTGTAAAAAGACGAGATAAACCTCGAACCCCCCCTCATTTTACTGCAACGGTGTCTGATCTGAAGTAGGAGTGGGTACTGGGACCCCTGTTTGGGAAACACTGTTATATCAGACTGACCGTCCTCAACTCCATCAGCCCAGTCCAGTCGACGGCTTCACTGATCTACGCACATTTCTCTGTCCTCGCTGTTCCAACCCGGCCTATTGTACATGTTTTTGGACCCAGAGAGAGAGGGTGCAGAGCTAACCGCTGTGCCACCGGCTCGATAACGAAGATCTGATTCCAGACGACGACTCGAACAGCTCCTCCCTCTGAGGTTCTGGACATGGGTTCGTGGTTCTATCTGCCGAGGCCGAGGTGAAGCATTTCAAACTAATTCCCTCCGTCCAAAAGTAAACGAAGGTGAGGAACGAGGACTTCTGTGTCTCTGAAGCCGATCCCCCACAGCCACGGCAGGGCAGAGATCGGCCCGATATATCGGCCTCAGTGGCTCCAGTTGGCAGTGGTTCCTCAGGCGTCTTTGGGCTCCAGCTTGCAGCTCATGTCGAACAGGAGGTTCTGGTTGTCGATGACCTGCAGCTGTCGGACGTAGGCCTTGGTCTGGAGGTGAGAGGGCGACGTCTCGGTGTCCACGACTGGAACGACAACCACAAAATCAACACAGACACTTCAGACAGATGTTTGATTTCCTCAACCTGTCTGACGGGAAACCAGAAGCAACTTCGAAGGTCTATTAGAGTTTAAAATGATTTATATTTGCTAAAAGGCAGACGGATGAGAGACAGATGTTACTTCTATAAGTCAGAAGTTTACACACACTCAGAATACTTTACCTTTAAATAGTTAAAGACCAGATGATGATGTCATGACCTCTGAAGCTCAAGTCTGGTTCCTCCTCGGGTGTGATTTACAGACACTTGAAGGTTCAGGTTCATTGGTTAAAACAATGATGGAAATGTCCAGCCATCAGAAGATCAGAAAGAAGGTTCTGTGTCCCAGAGTCTGAAACGTGAAGATCAACCCAAGAACAAAAGACCTGGTGAAGATGCTGAACCTGGTCAGAGTTTGTCATGATCCAGAGTGAAACAAGTCCTGCACCGACATGGGCTGAGAGGGACTCTGCCAGGAAGAAGCTCTGACTCCAGAAGAAACACAAGGAGAAAGACTTTAATGTTTGGAGACATCTCCTGTGTCTGTTTGTCCATAATGACCATGGTCACGTTTGGAGCAAAAAGTCTGAGAACACCATCCCAACTGTGAGGGGGGCAGCATCATGCTGTGGGGCTGTTCTGCTGTGGGCGGGGCTGGTGCACTTCACTCAATAGATGA
>CM038352.1:1060000-1062500 GCA_021464625.1 Proterorhinus semilunaris
AGGGATCCGTAGGGGTCGGGTGCAGAGAGGACTGGGTGGCAGTCGAAGGCAGGCGCCTCGACGACTTGGTCCGCGTGCGCAGCTTCTGGCGTTCGGGACATGGAACATCCCCTCGCTGGGGGGGAGGAGCCTGAGCTGGGGGGGAGGAGCCTGAGCTGGGGGAAAGGAGCCTGAGCTTGTGCGAGAGGTTGAGAGGTACCGGTTAGATATAGTCAGGCTCACCTCCACGCACAGCCTGGGTTCCGGATCCCAACTCCTGGAGAGGGGCTGGACACTCCATTTTTCTGGAGTTGCCCGCGGGGAGCGGCGGCGGGCTGGGGTGGGTTTGCTCATAGCCCCTCAGCTCAGCCGTCATGTGTTGGAGTTCACCCCAGTGAACGAGAGGGTCGCGTCCCTACGCCTTCGGGTCGGGGACAGGTCTCTCACCGTTGTCTCGGCCTATGGGCCCAACATCAGTGCAGAGTACCCGGCCTTCTTGGAGTCCCTGGGAGGGGTACTAGATGGTGCTCCGGCTGGGGACTCCATTGTTCTACTGGGGGACTTCAACGCCCACGTGGGCAACGACAGTGAGACCTGGGTGGGGGTGATGGGGAAGAACGGCCTCCCCGATCGGAACCCGAGTGGTGTTCTGTTATTGGACTTCTGTGCTAGTTACGGTTTGTCCATAACGAACACCATGTTCGAGCACAAGGATGTCCATAAGTGCACGTGGCACCAGGACACCCTAGGCAGGAGGTCGATGATCGACTTTGTAGTTGTGTCATCTGATCTCCGGTGTCTCGGACACTCGGGTGAAGAGAGGGGCTGAGCTGTCAACCGATCCCCACCTGGTGGTGAGCTGGATCCGCTGGCAAGGGAAGAAGCCGGTCAGACCTGGCAGGCCCAAACGTGTTGTGAGGGTCTGTTGGGAACGTCTGGTGGATCCCTCTGTCAGTAGGGTCTTTAACTCCCACCTCCGGAAGAGCTTCAACCAGATTCAGAGGGAGGTAGGGGACATGGAGTCCGAGTGGACCATGTTCTCCTCCTCCATTGTCGATGCGGCTGCTCGTAGTTGTGGCCGTAAGGTCTCTGGTGCCTGTCGCGGCGGCAACCCCCGAACCCGGTGGTGGCGCCCGGAAGTAAGGGATGCCGTCAAGCTGAAGAAGGAGTCCTATCTGGCCTTGTTGGCTTGTGGGACTCCGGAGGCAGCTGAGAGGTACCGGCAGGCCAAGCGTGCTGCAGCTCGTGTGGTCAAAGAGGCAAAGACTCGGGTCTGGGAGGAGTTTGGAGAAGCCATGGAGGAGGACTATCGTAGTAGTAGCAGTAGCAGTAGCAGTAGTAGCAGTAGCATAAGTAGCAGCAGTAGCAGTAGTAGCAGTAGTAGCAGCAGTAGTAGTAGTAGTAGCAGTAGCAGTAGTAGTAGCAGTAGTAGCAGCAGTAGCAGTAGCAGTAGTAGTAGCAGTAGTAGCAGTAGCAGTAGTAGCAGTAGCATAAGTAGCAGCAGTAGCAGTAGTAGCAGTAGTAGTAGCAGTAGCAGTAGTAGCAGCAGTAGTAGTAGTAGTAGCAGTAGCAGTAGTAGTAGCAGTAGCAGTACCATAAGTAGCAGTAGTAGTAGCAGTAGCAGTAGTAGCAGCAGTAGTAGCAGTAGTAGCAGTAGTAGTGCAGTAGTAGTAGTAGTAGTAGTAGTGCAGTAGTAGTAGTAGTAGCAGTAGCAGTAGCAGTAGCATAAGTAGCAGCAGTAGCAGTAGTAGTAGTAGCAGTAGCAGTAGCATAAGTAGCAGCAGTAGCAGTAGTAGTAGCATAAGTAGCAGCAGTAGCAGTAGTAGTGCAGTAGTAGTAGTAGTAGCAGTAGCAGTAGCATAAGTAGCAGCAGTAGCAGTAGCATAAGTAGCAGTAGTAGTAGTAGTAGCAGTAGCAGTAGCAGTAGCATAAGTAGCAGCAGTAGCAGTAGTAGTAGTAGCAGTAGCAGTAGCATAAGTAGCAGCAGTAGCAGTAGTAGTAGTAGTAGCAGTAGCAGTAGTAGCAGCAGTAGCAGTAGCAGTAGTAGCAGCAATAGTAGCAGCAGTAGCAGTAGTAGCAGTAGTAGTAGTAGCAGTAGCAGTAGCATAAGTAGCAGCAGTAGCAGTAGTAGTGCAGTAGTAGTAGTAGTAGCAGTAGCAGTAGCATAAGTAGCAGCAGTAGCAGTAGTAGTAGTAGCAGTAGCAGTAGCATAAGTAGCAGCAGTAGCAGTAGTAGTAGTAGTAGCAGTAGCAGTAGTAGCAGCAGTAGCAGTAGTAGCAGCAGTAGTAGCAGCAGTAGCAGTAGTAGCAGTAGTAGTAGTAGCAGTAGCAGTAGCATAAGTAGCAGCAGTAGCAGTAGTAGTGCAGTAGTAGTAGTAGTAGTATTTGCAGTACTCACAGCGCTGCGATCTTGATGAACTTGCGCAGTAGTTGTACTCGTTTGGGCAGACTCTGACACTGCAGTACTTCAGTACACACCCAGGACTGGACCTCACTGCAGCGCTGCAGTACCAGCTCCAGGT
>CM038352.1:1067500-1122500 GCA_021464625.1 Proterorhinus semilunaris
GAGGAGGAGGAGGGACTTTCCCCCGGAGGAGGAGGGACTTACCCCCGGAGGAGGAGGAGGGACTTACCCCCGGAGGAGGAGGAGGGACTTACCCCCGGAGGAGGAGGAGGGACTTACCCCCGGAGGAGGAGGAGTGACTTTCCCCCGGAGGAGGAGGAGTGACTTTCCCCCGGAGGAGGGACTTACCCCCGGAGGACGTGACCGCCACCAGGATGAGGTGTCCGGGCAGCACCGGCTGGTCCTCGCTGTACTGCAGCTTCTCCCGGACCAGAGCCAGAATCTCCCCCACTTTACAGGAGAGTCGGCTGCGGATGGTGACGTACGAGTGGTCCGGGGTGTACACCCTGCAAAAGACTGCAACACACACACGGTTAGACTGAGACACACACACACACACACACACACACGGTTAGACTGAGACACACACACACACACACACACACACACACACACACACACACACACACACACTCTTAGACTGAAACACACACGTGTTTCACGTTACTAAACAGTCTTTTTGACACGAGCTGCTTCCCTGCGGTCTGAATGATAAATATAAAATCATATCTTTATTTTTGTTAGTTTGTGGCAGTTTTTCTCAGGGGTTCCCCTGTAAAGCCCCAGCCCCCGTATCCTCGGCTCCGCCCCTGCTCAAAGTAGATTCGCGCCGCCTTCAGTCCCGCTGTAGTTACTTAATGCTGTGACCTTTGTGAGAACGTGACCCTGAGATTCATTAATCCAGCTCTTACCTGGTCTTCTGGAGGCTCATGTCTGCGCTGCAGCTTCAGGCCATTCTTTAGAACGTTATTACTGAAGGAAACGTATGAAAGTCGTACTTTCGTCGGAGCCCCTGAAAGCCTCTCCCCTCCCGACCCGTCTGTTATTACTGAAGGAAACGTATGAATGTCGTACTTTCGTCTCAGCCCCTGAAGGCCTCTCCCCTCCCGACCCGTCTGTTATTACTGAAGGAAACGTATGAATGTCGTACTTTCGTCAGAGCCCCTGAAGGCCTCTCCCCTCTGACCCGTCTGTTATTACTGAAGGAAACGTATGAATGTCGTACTTTCGTCTGAGCCCCTGAAGGCCTCTCCCCTCCCGACCCGTCTGTTATTACTGAAGGAAACGTATGAATGTCGTACTTTCGTCAGAGCCCCTGAAGGCCTCTCCCCTCTGACCCGTCTGTTATTACTGAAGGAAACGTATGAAAGTCCTACTTTCGTCGGAGCCCCTGAAGGCCTCTCGCGGCTGCAGACAGGCGTCGATCCGGCGGAAATGTCGGAACAGCGGCCGCACCTGTTTCTTCCGGGTTTCCTTCTCCTCCTCACACCTGGAGCACAGAGAGCCCAGCTGATTAACAAACAAACAAATAAAGCAAACACCAGAGCGAGCCTAAAGTGGTTTCATTTGTCCGTCTTCTCAGACTCTTCGAGCTCGTTGTTCAAGAAGGGCCGAGGCTTTAGTGGCAAACATCGTAAAGTCTGACGTTTCCAACTGAAGCTTCACGGCAGAGACTCTTCCTCTGCGAAGAGAAACCTGTGCAGGAAGAGTTCCTCTGTCCTCAAAGAGCTCAATAAGTCCTTCTGTGTTTGTTCCTTTTCTTTGGACGAGGTGAATCTGCTGCAATGAACGGTTTTTATAACAGACTTTAATGTGTTATATAGAGATAATACAGATATGAGGTTATGAATGTAGGTCAGATATAATTAACAACACAAAACAAAACGCTTTGCAGAAGGTAAAGGCCAAAGAAGGTTTTTGTTTCTTTGTTTTTCACTTCAGTTTGTTACGGTTGTTCCATAACAGTTGTTAAAGTTCTAAAGGGTTCGAGTTCTCCCGCCGCCGCCGCAGGTCAATAAGTTCTAAAGGGTTCGAGGTCTCCCGCCGCCGGGGCAGGTCAATAAGTTCTAAAGGGTTCGAGGTCTCTAGCCGCCGCAGGTCAATAAGTTCTAAAGGGTTCGAGTTCTCCCGCCACCGAGGCAGGTCAATAAGTTCTAAAGGGTTCGAGGTCTCCCGCCGCCGGGGCAGGTCAATAAGTTCTAAAGGGTTCGAGGTCTCCCGCCGCCGCAGGTCAATAAGTTCTAAAGGGTTCGAGGTCTCCCGCCGCCGCAGGTCAATAAGTTCTAAAGGGTTCGAGGTCTCCCGCCGCCGGGGCAGGTCAATAAGTTCTAAAGGGTTCGAGTTCTCCCGCCGCCGCAGGTCAATACGTTCTAAAGGGTTCGAGTTCTCCCGCCGGGGCAGGTCAATAAGTTCTAAAGGGTTCGAGTTCTCCCGCCACCGGGGCAGGTCAATAAGTTCTAAAGGGTTCGAGGTCTCCCGCCACCGGGGCAGGTCAATAAGTTCTAAAGGGTTCGAGTTCTCCCGCCGCCGGGGCAGGTCAATATGTTCTAAAGGGTTCGAGGTCTCCCGCCGTCGCAGGTCAATACGTTCTAAAGGGTTCGAGTTCTCCCGCCGCCGAGGCAGGTCAATACGTTCTAAAGGGTTCGAGGTCTCCCGCCGCCGGGGCAGGTCAATATGTTCTAAAGGGTTCGAGGTCTCCCGCCGTCGCAGGTCAATACGTTCTAAAGGGTTCGAGTTCTCCCGCCGCCGAGGCAGGTCAATAAGTTCTAAAGGGTTCGAGGTCTCCCGCCGCCGCAGGTCAATAAGTTCTAAAGGGTTCGAGTTCTCCCGCCACCGCAGGTCAATAAGTTCTAAAGGGTTCGAGGTCTCCCGCCGCCGGGGCAGGTCAATAAGTTCTAAAGGGTTCGAGTTCTCCCGCCGCCGCAGGTCAATAAGTTCTAAAGGGTTCGAGGTCTCTAGCCGCCGCAGGTCAATAAGTTCTAAAGGGTTCGAGTTCTCCTGCCGCCGCAGGTCAATACGTTCTAAAGGGTTCGAGTTCTCCCGCCGCCGCAGGTCAATAAGTTCTAAAGGGTTCGAGTTCTCCCGCCGCCGCAGGTCAATACGTTCTAAAGGGTTCGAGTTCTCCCGCCGCCGGGGCAGGTCAATAAGTTCTAAAGGGTTCGAGGTCTCTAGCCGCCGCAGGTCAATAAGTTCTAAAGGGTTCGAGTTCTCCCGCCGCATGGGCAGGTCAATAAGTTCTAAAGGGTTCGAGGTCTCCCGCCGCCGC
The DNA here is from genome assembly GCA_021464625.1 of Proterorhinus semilunaris. Taxonomy (NCBI): domain Eukaryota; kingdom Metazoa; phylum Chordata; class Actinopteri; order Gobiiformes; family Gobiidae; genus Proterorhinus; species Proterorhinus semilunaris. The sequence continues at coordinate 1,070,604 of CM038352.1, forward strand.
AGGTCAATAAGTTCTAAAGGGTTCGAGTTCTCCTGCCGCCGCAGGTCAATACGTTCTAAAGGGTTCGAGTTCTCCCGCCGCCGCAGGTCAATAAGTTCTAAAGGGTTCGAGTTCTCCCGCCGCCGGGGCAGGTCAATAAGTTCTAAAGGGTTCGAGGTCTCTAGCCGCCGCAGGTCAATAAGTTCTAAAGGGTTCGAGGTCTCCCCCCGCCGGGGCAGGTCAATAAGTTCTAAAGGGTTCGAGTTCTCCCGCCACCGAGGCAGGTCAATAAGTTCTAAAGGGTTCGAGGTCTCTAGCCGCCGCAGGTCAATAAGTTCTAAAGGGTTCGAGGTCTCCCCCCGCCGGGGCAGGTCAATAAGTTCTAAAGGGTTCGAGTTCTCCCGCCACCGAGGCAGGTCAATAAGTTCTAAAGGGTTCGAGGTCTCCCCCCGCCGAGGCAGGTCAATAAGTTCTAAAGGATTCGAGGTCTCCCCCCGCCGGGGCAGGTCAATAAGTTCTAAAGGGTTCGAGTTCTCCCGCCGCATGGGCAGGTCAATAAGTTCTAAAGGGTTCGAGGTCTCTAGCCGCCGCAGGTCAATAAGTTCTAAAGGGTTCGAGGTCTCCCCCCGCCGGGGCAGGTCAATAAGTTCTAAAGGGTTCGAGGTCTCTAGCCGCCGAGGCAGGTCAATAAGTTCTAAAGGGTTCACGGTCTCCCGCCACTGGGGCAGGTCAATAAGTTCTAAAGGGTTCGAGGTCTCCCGCCGCCGGGGCAGGTCAATAAGTTCTAAAGGGTTCGAGGTCTCCCGCCGCCGGGGCAGGTCAATAAGTTCTAAAGGGTTCGAGGTCTCCCGCCGCCGGGGCAGGTCAATAAGTTCTAAAGGGTTCGAGGTCTTCCGCCGCCGGGGCAGGTCTGAAATCTTAAGGTTCTGCCTGCCGTGGCTTTTATTGTGACGGTCTACAGGAAGTGTGACGTCTGTGAAAGCTGCCGTGGCTTTTATTGTGACGGTCTACAGGAAGTGTGACGTCTGTGAAAGCTGCCGTGGCTTTTATTGTGACGGTCTACAGGAAGTGTGACGTCTGTGAAAGCTGCCGTGGCTTTTACTGTGACGGTCTACAGGAAGTGTGACGTGGGAACAGGCTCACGGGGAGTGCAGGATCTCGGTCCAGCGCTGCAGTTTCAGGACGTCCTCCACCAGCTCTGGGAAGCGGCTCAGGTCCTGCACCGCCGACAGGTACAGCTCCTGGAACCAGACGGATCAGAAACAGAAGAGTGTTGAGAACCTCTGGGCGATATCGATACGATACTGTGATAATCGAAATGTTGCAAAATAACGAAATAAAGAAACAGATTTGACCCTGTGTAACAGTAGTGCTGCCCTCTACTGGCCGGACTCAGCGCTTCATGTTTCAGAGATTTATGCAAATGATCCCTCCAAACGTTCGGCACGTTTAGAAGAAATGTGGCATTTTGAGAAGTTAGTTTGTTCTGCTCCCCCCCCCCCCCCCTCACCTTGGGGAACAGGGTGCCCCCCCCCCCCTCACCTTGGGGAACAGGGTGCCCCCCCCTCACCTTGGGGAACAGGGTGGTCCTCTCCCTCTCCTCCTGCAGAAGTTCTCTGTAGGTGTCCAGGTATCTGAAGGCGACGCTGAGCACGGCCTGTTTTCGCTCCATGGCCGCGCTGTCTTCCTCGTCCACCAGGGGGAGCTCCGCCTCCTGCTGAGGCTCCTCCTCCAGGGGGCGCTCTCTGCCGTCGGGCTCCAGGCGATATCTGTGTCGCGTTAAGGGCCGATCTTTGCCACAAACGTAATCAAACAAAGTCAAACCCTCCAACATGGCCGCAGCGCTGTTTGGTATACATGTGTAGCACGACATGTTGGATTTACATGGGGGGGGGGGGGCAGTTTGTCCTGTTTTTGTCACTTTTGTTGCTCTTTTTTGTTGATTTTTTTGTTGCCTTTTCCTCACTCCTTAGTTGTGTGTTTTTGCGTTTAGATTTAGGTAAAGCCAAACTGGAGAAAATGTGCCGGGAAAATTAGTTTTGCTGCTGTTGCTGTGAAAACCCTGCAGGTGTGTGTGTGTGTGTGTGTGTGTGTGTGTGAGCAGATTCTTGAGCAGGTTTGGACTCGTCTGAACCGGAGCAGCCGGTCTTTACAGTCGCACTGTTCACTCTCTCCACACGACCGCAGCCACAGCCGCCCTGAGGCAGCCTGACGGGGGCGCTGCTGCCAATCTGCCCCGTGAGTCTGTAAAGTGTGAGTCTTTAGCCGCTCTGTCTCCCACAAAGGAAATGACCATATTTGGATGACAGTGTCATCTCGGTCACAGCCTTTCCTGCTACACGTGGATACCGAACATGTCAGTGTGGAAGAAGCTGTGTCTCGACTTAAACACAGACGGGTGAAGTTCTGGAGACCCTTTAATATCGACGAAAACAAAACAATCAAAACCTTCTGTTTAGATCCAAGTGTTGATCGGACTTTATATAAATTAAATCGGGCAAAATTCGGGGAATAATTTATTTCAGTTAAAAACCTTAACTATGAGCCCTACATTAGCACCTCACGTGCACATCCCTCACGTGCACATCCCTCTCGTGCACTCCCTCTCGTGCACTCCCTCGTGCACATCCCTCATGTGCACATCCCTCGTGCACTCCCTCTCGTGCACTCCCTCGTGCGCTCCCTCGTGCGCTCCCTCGTGCACATCCCTCACGTGCACATCCCTCGTGCACTCCTCGTGCACTCCCTCTCGTGCACTCCCCTCTCGTGCACTCCCTCTCGTGCACTCCCTCGTGCACTCCTCGTGCGCTCCCTCGTGCACTCAGGATACTGCTGCAGGAGGAGCTGTTGGAACCTGTCGGCCGTCAGGAAGATGAGGTGCGTGAGCATGAAGTCGTCCAGCAGCGTCTCTGCCAAACACAAACACAAGTGTTATTATGGGATGGAGCGGAGCCGTCGCCCCGGGCAACAGCCCATAAACGCCTCCACTTCAACACAACAAAACACTTTTTAAGGACAGTTCAGGAAATGAAAAACTGAAGCTGAATGTGATTTAAACATTCATGATCCTGACAAACCTCAGTGACTGTTGTTCAATATTTTCAAAATAAAAGTTTCTCTCAGGACCTTTATTTTGGGATTAAATATAATTTATTAATGTCCTGCAGTCACTCACATCATGTAGTGAGTACAGTAATATATGCATTAATATATGCAGTAGTTGCAGTAGTACTGTATATGCAGTAGTACTGTATATGCAGTAGTATATGCAGTAGTTACAGTAGTACTGTATATGCAGTAGTATATGCAGTAGTACTGTATATGCAGTAGTATATGCAGTAGTATATGCAGTAGTTGCAGTAGTACTGTATATGCAGTAGTATATGCAGTAGTATATGCAGTAGTTGCAGTAGTACTGTATATGCAGTAATACGTGCAGTATTTCAGATCCAGGTCAGTAGTTTCAGATGAAGCTCTGAAGCGACAGATGAACGAGTCGTGGGCGAGTTATATAACACTCTGCTGTGGCAACGCTCTGCACCTCCTCCTCCACCTCCTCCTCACCTCTTCACCACCAGGGGGCGCTGCACACCAGAGATGGGAGACTTAAGTCTCAGAAAGACTTGACTCAGACTGATTCCGAAACCACTAAATTGGTAAGAGGTCTTATGCCAAACCGGATGTGCGTCAGCGTCCGCCATGATAAGAAGCGTCCGAATTGGGCTGTGAGTGAGGAAGGAGTTAGGGAAAGGAGCCTGTATGCTAACTATCATAGCCACTTTAGCATAGAAAGCTCTGATGCTAACTCACCGGTGATTAGGAGCTATGTGCCATCCCATAATCCACTGTGCCGCATACACCCCCCCTCGCCCCCACCCTTGAGTGATTCATGCGCAAACACTGTTGATTGACAGGTGCACATTTAATAATAAAAAATAATAATAATAAGATTCTGCACAAGCTAGCGATTCTAACTGAAAAATGTGGTGCTGTTGTGGTTGGTTCACGAGCATTCACGAGCGTTGGTTCACGAGCGTTGGTTCACGAGCGTTGGTTCACGAGCGATGGTTCACGAGCGTTGGTTCACGAGCGTTCACGAGCGTTGGTTCACGAGCGTTGGTTCACGAGCGTTTGTTCACGAGCGTTGGTTCACGAGCGTTGGTTCACGAGCGTTGGTTCACAAGTGTTCACGAGTGTTCACGAGCGTTCACGAGCGTTCACGAGCGTTCACGAGTGTTCACGAGCGTTTGTTCACGAGTGTTCACGAGTGTTCAAGAGCGTTCACGAGCGTTCACGAGCGTTCACGAGTGTTCACGAGCGTTTGTTCACGAGTGTTCACGAGTGTTCACGAGCGTTCACGAGCGTTCACGAGCGTTCACGAGTGTTCACGAGCGTTTGTTCACAAGTTTTCACGAGTGTTCAAGAGCGTTCACGAGCGTTCACGAGCGTTTGTTCACAAGTGTTCACGAGTGTTCACGAGTGTTCACGAGCGTTTGTTCACAAGTGTTCACGAGCGTTCACGAGTGTTCACGAGCGTTCACAAGTGTTCACGAGCGTTCACGAGCGTTTGTTCACAAGTGTTCACGAGTGTTCACGAGCGTTCACGAGTGTTCACGAGCGTTTGTTCACAAGTGTTCACGAGCGTTCACGAGCGTTCACGAGTGTTCACGAGCGTTTGTTCACAAGTGTTCACGAGCGTTCACGAGTGTTCACGAGCGTTCACGAGCGTTCACGAGCGTTTGTTCACAAGTGTTCACAAGCGTCCGAGCGTTCACGAGCGTTCACAAGCGTTCACAAGCGTTCACAAGCGTTTGTTCACAAGTGTTCACAAGCGTTCGAGCGTTCACGAGCGTTCACGAGCGTTTGTTCACGAGTGTTCACGAGCGTTCACAAGTGTTCACGAGCGTTCACGAGCGTTCACGAGCGTTTGTTCACAAGTGTTCACGAGCGTTCACAAGCGTTGGTTCACGAGTGTTCACGAGCGTTCACGAGTGTTCACGAGCGTTTGTTCACAAGTGTTCACGAGCGTTCACGAGCGTTCACGAGTGTTCACGAGCGTTTGTTCACAAGTGTTCACGAGCGTTCACAAGCGTTCATGAGTGTTCATGAGTGTTCACGAGCGTTTGTTCATAAGTGTTCACGAGTGTTCACGAGCGTTCACAAGCGTTCATGAGTGTTCACGAGCGTTCACGAGTGTTCGAGTGTTCACGAGTGTTCACGAGCGTTCACGAGTGTTCGAGTGTTCGAGTGTTCACGAGTGTTCACGAGCGTTCACGAGCGTTCGAGCGTTCACGAGTGTTCACGAGTGTTCACGAGTGTTCACGAGCGTTCACGAGTGTTCACGAGTGTTCGAGCGTTCACGAGTGTTCACGAGTGTTCACGAGTGTTCACGAGTGTTCGAGTGTTCACGAGTGTTTGTTCACGAGCGTTCACAAGCGTTCACGAGCGTTCACGAGTGTTCGAGCGTTCACGAGTGTTCACGAGTGTTCACGAGCGTTCACGAGCGTTCACGAGCGTTTGTTCACGAGCGTTCACAAGCGTTCACGAGTGTTCACGAGCGTTTGTTCACAAGTGTTCACGAGCGTTCACGAGTGTTCACGAGCGTTCACGAGTGTTCACAAGCGTTCACGAGCGTTTGTTCACAAGTGTTCACGAGCGTTCACGAGTGTTCACGAGCGTTTGTTCACAAGTGTTCACGAGCGTTCACAAGTGTTCACGAGCGTTCACAAGTGTTCACGAGCGTTTGTTCACAAGTGTTCACGAGTGTTCACGAGCGTTCACGAGCGTTTGTTCACGAGCGTTCACGAGTGTTCACGAGCGTTCACGAGCGTTCACGAGCGTTCACGAGCGTTTGTTCACGAGCGTTCACGAGCGTTCACAAGCGTTCACGAGTGTTCACGAGCGTTTGTTCACAAGTGTTCACGAGCGTTCACGAGTGTTCACGAGCGTTTGTTCACAAGTGATCACGAGCGTTCACAAGGTTTCACGAGCGTTCACGAGCGTTCACAAGTGTTCACGAGCGTTTGTTCACAAGTGTTCACGAGCGTTCACAAGTGTTCACGAGTGTTCACAAGTGTTCACGAGCGTTTGTTCACAAGTGTTCACGAGCGTTCACAAGTGTTCACGAGCGTTCACAAGTGTTCACGAGCGTTCACAAGCGTTCACGAGCGTTCACAAGTGTTCACGAGCGTTCACAAGTGTTCACGAGCGTTCACAAGCGTTCACAAGCGTTTGTTCACAAGTGTTCACGAGCGTTCACAAGTGTTCACGAGCGTTCACGAGTGTTCACGAGCGTTCACGAGCGTTCACGAGCGTTCACGAGCGTTCACGAGCGTTCACAAGCGTTCACAAGCGTTCACGAGCGTTCACGAGCGTTCACGAGTGTTCACGAGCGTTCACGAGCGTTCACGAGCGTTCACGAGCGTTTGTTCACGAGCGTTCACGAGCGTTCACAAGCGTTCACGAGTGTTCACGAGCGTTTGTTCACAAGTGTTCACGAGCGTTCACGAGTGTTCACGAGCGTTTGTTCACAAGTGTTCACGAGCGTTCACGAGTGTTCACGAGCGTTCACGAGCGTTTGTTCACAAGTGTTCACGAGCGTTCACGAGCGTTTGTTCACAAGTGTTCACGAGCGTTCACAAGTGTTCACGAGCGTTCACGAGCGTTCACAAGTGTTCACGAGCGTTCACAAGTGTTCACAAGCGTTCACGAGCGTTCACAAGTGTTCACGAGCGTTCACAAGTGTTCACGAGCGTTCACAAGCGTTCACGAGTGTTCACGAGCGTTTGTTCACAAGTGTTCACGAGCGTTCACGAGCGTTCACGAGCGTTTGTTCACAAGTGTTCACGAGCGTTCACGAGTGTTCACGAGCGTTTGTTCACAAGTGTTCACGAGCGTTCACAAGTGTTCACGAGCGTTCACGAGCGTTCACAAGTGTTCACGAGCGTTCACAAGTGTTCACGAGCGTTTGTTCACAAGTGTTCACGAGCGTTCACGAGTGTTCACGAGCGTTTGTTCACAAGTGTTCACGAGCGTTCACAAGTGTTCACGAGCGTTCACGAGCATTCACAAGTGTTCACGAGCGTTCACAAGCGTTCACAAGCGTTTGTTCACAAGTGTTCACGAGCGTTCACAAGTGTTCACGAGCGTTCACGAGCGTTGGTTCACGAGTGTTCACGGGCGTTCACGAGCGTTTGTTCACAAGTGTTCACGAGCGTTCACAAGCGTTGGTTCACGAGTGTTCACGGGCGTTCACGAGCGTTCACGAGTGTTCACGAGCGTTTGTTCACAAGTGTTCACGAGTGTTCATGAGCGTTCACGAGCGTTTGTTCACAAGTGTTCACGAGCGTTCACGAGTGTTCACGAGCGTTTGTTCACAAGTGTTCACGAGCGTTCACAAGTGTTCACGAGCGTTCACAAGCGTTCACAAGCGTTCACGAGCGTTTGTTCACAAGCGTTCACGAGCGTTCACGAGCGTTCACGAGCGTTCACGAGCGTTTGTTCACGAGTGTTCACGAGCGTTCACGAGTGTTCGAGTGTTCACGAGTGTTCGAGTGTTCACGAGCGTTCACGAGCGTTCACGAGCGTTCACGAGCGTTCACGAGCGTTCACGAGCGTTCACGAGTGTTCACGAGTGTTCGAGTGTTCACGAGTGTTCGAGTGTTCGAGTGTTCGAGTGTTCACGAGTGTTCACGAGTGTTCACGAGTGTTCACGAGCGTTCACGAGTGTTCACGAGCGTTTGTTCACAAGTGTTCACGAGTGTTCAAGAGCGTTCACGAGTGTTCACGAGTGTTCACGAGCGTTCACGAGTGTTCACGAGCGTTCACGAGTGTTCACGAGTGTTCGAGTGTTCACGAGTGTTCGAGTGTTCACGAGTGTTCACGAGCGTTCACGAGTGTTCACGGATGTTCACGAGCGTTCACGAGCGTTCACGAGTGTTCACGAGCGTTCACGAGTGTTCACGAGTGTTCACGAGCATTCACGAGCGTTTGTTCACAAGTGTTCACGAGTGTTCACGAGCGTTCACGAGCGTTCACGAGCGTTTGTTCACAAGTGTTCACGAGTGTTCACGAGCATTCACGAGCGTTTGTTCACAAGTGTTCACGAGTGTTCACGAGTGTTCACGAGCGTTCACGAGCGTTCACGAGCGTTCACAAGCGTTCACAAGCGTTTGTTCACAAGTGTTCACGAGTGTTCACGAGTGTTCACGAGTGTTCACGAGCATTCACGAGCGTTTGTTCACAAGTGTTCACGAGTGTTCACGAGTGTTCACGAGCGTTCACGAGCGTTCACGAGCGTTCACGAGCGTTCACAAGCGTTTGTTCACAAGTGTTCACGAGTGTTCACAAGTGTTCACGAGTGTTCACGGGCGTTCACGAGCGTTCACGAGTGTTCACGAGCGTTCACGAGCGTTCACAAGCGTTCACGAGCGTTCACAAGCGTTGGTTCACGAGTGTTCACGGGCGTTCACGAGCGTTCACGAACGTTCACAAGCGTTTGTTCACAAGTGTTCACAAGTGTTCACGAGTGTTCACGGGCGTTCACGAGCGTTCACGAGTGTTCACAAGCGTTCACGAGCGTTCACGAGCGTTTGTTCACAAGTGTTCACGAGCGTTCACGAGCGTTTGTTCACGAGCGTTCACAAGCGTTTGTTCACAAGTGTTCACGAGTGTTCACAAGTGTTCACGAGTGTTCACGAGCGTTCAGGAGTGTTCACGAGCGTTCACGAGCGTTCACGAGCGTTCACAAGCGTTGGTTCACGAGTGTTCACGGGCGTTCACGAGCGTTCACGAACGTTCACAAGCGTTTGTTCACAAGTGTTCACAAGTGTTCACGAGTGTTCACGGGCGTTCACGAGCGTTCACGAGCGTTCACGAGCGTTCACAAGCGTTGGTTCACGAGTGTTCACGGGCGTTCACGAGCGTTCACGAGCGTTCACAAGCGTTGGTTCACGAGTGTTCACGGGCGTTCACAAGTGTTCACGAGCGTTCACAAGCGTTGGTTCACGAGCGTTCACGAGCGTTTGTTCACAAGTGTTCACGAGTGTTCACGAGTGTTCACGAGCGTTCACAAGTGTTCACGAGTGTTCACGAGCGTTCACGAGCGTTTGTTCACAAGTGTTCACGAGCGTTCACGAGCGTTTGTTCACAAGTGTTCACAAGCGTTTGTTCACAAGCGTTCACGAGCGTTCACGAGCGTTCGAGTGTTCACGAGCGTTGGTTCACGAGTGTTCACGAGTGTTCGAGTGTTCACGAGCGTTCACGAGTGTTCGAGTGTTCACGAGCGTTTGTTCACAAGTGTTCTTATTTCTCTTGACCACTTCCTGCCTCCAGCTGATGTCACTGATGATGTCACTGATGATGTCACTGATGATGTCAGCAGTTAAAGGGTCTATAATTGGTTCTGGTTTCTGCAGAGATGGAGCTCCAACAGCGATGATGTCATTTGCCGTGGTTACCTGTGTTGGGGGCGTGGCGCTGGCGGGTCACGTGGTCGAGCACAGCGAGCGTCAGACTGGTGGGCGTGTCCGGCTGGAGGGAGGGGCCGGGCCGGTCGCTGCTGCTGCTGATTGGCTCCTCCGAACTCTGCTCGTCGCTGGAGAGGGAAGGGCTTCGCACGTCAGGTACGGGGCCGGGCAAGGGGGCGGGGCCACTGCACGGGGAGGGGGCAGGGCCCGAGTAGGGGGCGGGGCCATTGGCGCTGAGGGGCGGGACCGCTGAGGGCCATGTGGGCGGGTCCTCGCTGTCGGGACTGAAACGAGAGAGAAGCAACTGTGAAGTGACGCAAACTCTACATAGATATACACATACACACAATACACATACATACATACACACAATACACATACACACAATACACATACATTGTACACATACATACATACACACAATACACATACATACATACATACAATACACACAATACACATACACACAATACACATACATACATACAATACACATACACACAATACACATACACACAATACACATACATACACACATACAATACACATACATACATACACACAATACACATACATACACACATACAATACACATACATACACACATACAATACACATACATACACACATACAATACACATACATACAATACATAAACACACAATACACGTACATACAATACACATACATACATACAATACACATACATACATACATACAATACACATACATACATACAATACACACACATACATACATACAATACACACACATACATACATACATACAATACACATACATACATACATACAATACACATACATACATACATACAATACACATACATACATACATACAATACACATACATACATACATACAATACACATACATACATACATACAATACACATACATACATACATACAATACACATACATACATACATACATACAATACACATACATACATACATACAATACACATACATACATACATACATACATACAATACACATACATACATACATACAATACACATACATACATACATACAATACACATACATACATACATACAATACACATACATACATACATACAATACACATACATACATACATACAATACACATACATACATACATACATACATACAATACACATACATACATACATACAATACACATACACACAATACACATACATACAATACACACAATACACATACACACAATACACATACATACAATACACACAATACACACAATACACATACATACAATACACACAATACACACAATACACATACATTGTACACATACATACAATACACACATACAATACACACACATACAATACACATACATACAATACACATACATTGTACACATGCATACAATACACACACATACAATACACACAATACAATACACATACATACATACACACAATACACATACATACAATACACACAATACAATACACATACATACATACACACAATACACATACATACAATACATATACACACAATACACATACATACAATACACACAATACACATACAGACAATACACACAATACACATACATACAATACACATACATACAATACACACATACATACAATACACATACATACAATACACATACATACAATACACATACAGACAATACACACAATACACATACATACAATACACATACATACAATACACACAATACACATACATTGTACACATACATACATACATACAATACACATACATACATACATACAATACACACAATACACACACATACAATACACATACATACAATACACATACATACAATACACACAATACACACATACAATACACATACATACAATACACATACATACAATACACACAATACACATACATACACACATACAATACACATACATACAATACACATACATACAATACACACAATACACATACATACATACAATACACATACATACATACATACAATACACATACATACATACATACATACAATACACATACATACATACATACAATACACATACATACAATACACATACATACATACATACATACAATACACATACATACATACATACAATACACATACATACATACATACAATACACATACATACATACATACAATACACATACATACATACATACAATACACATACATACATACATACAATACACATACATACATACATACAATACACATACATACATACATACATACAATACACATACATACATACATACAATACACATACACACAATACACATACATACAATACACACAATACACATACACACAATACACATACATACAATACACACAATACACACAATACACATACATACAATACACACAATACACACAATACACATACATTGTACACATACATACAATACACACATACAATACACACACATACAATACACATACATACAATACACATACATACATACATACAATACACATACATACATACATACAATACACATACATACATACATACATACAATACACATACATACATACATACATACAATACACATACATACATACATACAATACACATACACACAATACACATACATACAATACACACACACACAATACACATACATACAATACACACAATACACACAATACACATACATACAATACACACAATACACACAATACACATACATTGTACACATACATACAATACACACATACAATACACACACATACAATACACACAATACAATACACATACATACATACACACAATACACATACATACAATACACACAATACAATACACATACATACATACACACAATACACATACATACAATACATATACACACAATACACATACATACAATACACACAATACACATACAGACAATACACACAATACACATACATACAATACACATACATACAATACACACATACATACAATACACATACATACAATACACATACATACAATACACATACAGACAATACACACAATACACATACATACAATACACATACATACAATACACACAATACACATACATTGTACACATACATACATACATACATACAATACACATACATACATACATACAATACACACAATACACACACATACAATACACATACATACAATACACACAATACACACACATACAATACACACAATACACATACATACACACATACAATACACATACATACAATACACATACATACAATACACACAATACACATACATACACACATACAATACACATACATACAATACACATACATACAATACACACAATACACATACATACACACAATACACATACATACAATACAGATTGAGTCTTTAAACCACAGGAATTTGTGTTTTGATCTTTTTCAGGGGCCTTGTTTTTGAATATGATGACATCAAGGAATTTGTTTTTTCACATTTTTACAGATATCTTCACTTTCGTCCGAGTTCAAATCCATCCAGTTTATTTCTTTAAGTTCATTTTCAAACATTGGTATGTTTCTGCGTGGCATGAATGATACCAGTTTATTTTTTCCCATGCTATATTCATCTTTCAATTGAACTTTTGGTCGTTTTCGAACTATTCCTGTTAAGTTGTGACATACCAGTAATAAAGTTGTATGTCTTTGTTACGCGACACGTTTATTTGTGAACATTAAGTCTATTAAAGTTTGAGACGTATTAGTTATTCTTGTGGGGCTGTTTAGTAGTTGTGACATTTTCTTCTTGCTTTATCAAACCAATTCAGATTAAAATCTCCAATCAGAACTCATTCTTTACTGTTAAATCTTTTAAGTACTTCTGATAATTGTTCGCACTGGGCGGTCGATAAAGTGTGATCACAAAAAATGACATTTCTGGCGACAGAGTCATTTTAACAGCAACACATTCACGAGAGGTTTTCTGTATGTCAATGTGTCCCCCCCCCCCCCCCCTTTGCCATGAACTCTGTCTCGTCTATATACATTATACCCTCTGATATTAAACACTGCCGCAGGTGATGCCGGGCTAACCAATAATGGTCGTTCTGATCAAGCCGTCACTAACACCCTGGACATATGTGTCACGGTGTTGCCGTAGCGACGACCAGAACGTCCCATTTTATTCTAACGGGAACATTTTCAAAACCTGTTTCTGTTTCCTCCAGAGAAAACCTGGAGGAAATGATCCAGCGGAGTGGGAGCTGGAAGTATAAAGTGATACTGAAGTTCCTCTGTTTAAGATGAACTAAAACTGAGCTCAACATCGTCATCAACACATATTCAAAAATCCAAAAACTAAGACCCTTGGAAAGAGAAGGCATGAAGGCATGAAGGCATGAAGCAGGAGCAGTAACACCTTCATCTGAGACTGAGGGAAACTCAAGCCTCCTTTACTTTGGGCTAGGGCTGGGCGATATGGCCTAAAATCTATATCATGATATGAAAAAATAAATATCACAATAACGATATATTTGACGATATATTTGACAATGGACGAATTACTTCAAAATCCCAGCCTTACGCCTATTGGGAAGATTCATTCAGTGATATTTTATTCTTTTTTTTTTTTAAGGCATAATTGTCTTCCAAATATGATCTACTCAAGCAGTTTACATCCTTCATTTCATTTTTACTTTTTCAGCACGTGTCCCCGTGTTCTACAGTCACGTTCATGCTGCTCTGATGGAGCGTAACATAAACTATATTGTGTCCACAACGATATAAAAAATTACAACGATATCAAAACATTATATCACGATAACGATATGCAATACGATATGGCCCAACCCTACTCTGGGCCGATCATCACCGCTTTGTTTCTATATTTGATCATTGATCTGGAACGTCTCGTTCAGACTTTTTTTTATCTCACTCAAAGAGGTATCGGGTAATATCCGGTAATATCGGGTATCGGCCGATACTCAAACCCCAGTATCGGTGTCAGAAGTGCTGGATCGGTTTATCATCACGCACCTGAAGAGCTCCCTCTGCTGGCTGCCGTCGGGGGACGTCTCTCTAAAGAAGGGGACGACCCGGGACAGGCTGGCGCGGCGCTTAGACCCGCCCAGACCCAGCCCCAGGCCGGCCGCAGTACCGGACTTATCCACCAGGCCGAGTGCCGCATTGTGTCGCGTCAGCGCCGTGCCCTGCTTCTTCAGGAACTTCTCCAGAGGCTTCATCCCGGCCGGCATCCTGTGGACCCGGGCCAGGACCAGGACCGGAGCCGGGACACGGGCCGGACTGGAGCAGAGGAGAGAGAGGTCACATTAACCCTTCACTAAAACACACCAACTGTTATTTATGTCTCTTCATAGACTGTGTGTTTAAAACATGGAGCCGCAGCAGCTCAGAGTCCTATTGTGGTAACCATGGTAACGGGTAATGTCTCCCTGAACTACATCACAATACAAGTCGATCGTCTGAACTGTGGAATAAAGAGCAGAAAAAGATTCGCCCAACGGAGGAAGAAGAAGAAGAAGAAGAAGAAGAAGAAAGTGCTGGTGTTTCACAAAGTGTTTTTGCTTCTGTACCTTCTGTGACGGAGCAGAGTCTGGACCGGAACCTGGACTGGAGTCTTGACCGGAGTCTGGACCTGGATTGGAGTCTGGACCGGAGTATGGACCGGAGTCTGGACCGGAGTATGGACTGAAGTCTGGACCGGAGTCTGGACCGGAGTGTGGACCGGAGTGTGGACTGAAGTCTGGACCGGAGTGTGGACCGGAGTCTGGACCGGAGTGTGGACCGGAGTGTGGACCGGAGTGTGGACCGGAGTCTGGACCTGGATTGGAGTCTGGACCGGAGTCTGGACCGGAGTGTGGACCGGAGTGTGGACCGGAGTGTGGACCGGAGTCTGGACCGGAGTCTGGACCGGAGTATGGACTGAAGTCTGGACCGGAGTCTGGACCGGAGTCTGGACCGGAGTGTGGACTGAAGTCTGGACCGGAGTCTGGACCGGAGTGTGGACCGGAGTGTGGACCGGAGTGTGGACCGGAGTCTGGATTGGAGTCTGGACCTGGATTGGAGTCTGGACCGGAGTGTGGACTGAAGTCTGGACCGGAGTCTGGACCGGAGTGTGGACCGGAGTGTGGACCGGAGTGTGGACCGGAGTCTGGATTGGAGTCTGGACCTGGATTGGAGTCTGGACCGGAGTGTGGACCGGAGTGTGGACCGGAGTGTGGACCGGAGTCTGGACCGGAGTCTGGACCGGAGTATGGACTGAAGTCTGGACCGGAGTCTGGACCGGAGTCTGGACCGGAGTGTGGACTGAAGTCTGGACCGGAGTCTGGACCGGAGTGTGGACCGGAGTGTGGACCGGAGTGTGGACCGGAGTCTGGATTGGAGTCTGGACCTGGATTGGAGTCTGGACCGGAGTGTGGACTGAAGTCTGGACCGGAGTCTGGACCGGAGTGTGGACCGGAGTGTGGACCGGAGTGTGGACCGGAGTCTGGATTGGAGTCTGGACCTGGATTGGAGTCTGGACCGGAGTGTGGACCGGAGTGTGGACCGGAGTGTGGACCGGAGTGTGGACCGGAGTCTGGAGCCGCTCCACTAGCCCTGCAGCAGAAACAGATCAGGGCATTTTTATTTCTTTACATTTCAAACGTGGAATGAGGAAGTTCAATATTCTGGAAACTCTGGAGCAAAAACAGATTTCTGCAAAAAACTCAAAGTTTCAAACTCATTTCAGATTCAGGGCGAGACGCTGCAGAGACACTTCAGAAACTCGTTTTAAAGTGACGGCGTTCATGTTTAAAGTAAATAAAGGTTTGAATGTGGGTTTTATTTAGTGACAGATTAGTGAGGGCGGGGCCACGATACCGATTCCTGAGCGATACTTTTACCGATACAACGATACCGACTCCTGAGCGATACTTTTACCGATACAACGATACCGACTCCTGAGCGATACTTTTACCGATACTACGATACCGATTCCTGAGCGATACTTTTACCGATACAACGATACCGACTCCTGAGCGATACTTTTACCGATACAACGATACCGACTCCTGAGCGATACTTTTACAGATACAACGATACCGACTCCTGAGCGATACTTTTACAGATACAACGATACCGACTCCTGAGCGATACTTTTACCGATACAACGATACCGACTCCTGAGCGATACTTTTACCGATACTACGATACCGATTCCTGAGCGATACTTTTATCGATACAACGATACCGATACCTGAGCGATACTTTTACCGATACAACGATACCGACTCCTGAGCGATACTTTTACCGATACAACGATACCGATTCCTGAGCGATACTTTTACCGATACTACGATACCGATTCCTGAGCGATGTGAACAAATGTGGGAAAACAGTAAAATAAGGAAAATATCGGTAATAAAAGATGAGAAAAATAAAATGTAATAAACAAACAAATAAATGTGAACGTATAAAAACAATAATCATATATTTCTAAAGATTCTGCATCACTTTTGGTTTCGATACTTTGGCTTTATCGATACCGATATCGATTCACGGTGACCCTGGAGCAGAAACGATCTGTGGAGTGGAGTCGCCTCTGACCTGCGCCTGAACCCGCTCAGCTTTACCCAAATCTAAAACTGGAGAGCATCAGTGCAACGCCTTATTTGAAAGCTAAGAACTACAGTGATTCGCTGTCCCGTCGTCGTCGCGTTCTCGCCGCTCTTTTGATGTTTTTTTAAGCTTTCAGGTTTGGGTAAAGCCGGACTGGACACACTGTGGAGGTCAGAGGTTAAACCAAACAACCCAGTGGAGACTGAAGGAGAGATCTGCTGCAGCGGCGTCTTGAACCAGAATAACACGTTCTGCTGTTATGTCACAGCAACGTCTCCACCGCCTCCTCCTCCTCCTCTTCCTCCTCCTCCTCCCACGGATGCGCGGGACTGACCCACATAAACCCCAGCACTCACCTCGTGCCGCGGACCTCTCGTTGAGACCCTTCAGATGTGGCTCCGCGGCCGCGTCTCCGCTCCGTCCGCCGCTGAGGGCCGCGCGTGGGCAGGTGTGGGCAGGTGCGCGCTCGTGCCCATGGCCTCCTCGCGGCCTCCCCCCTCTCCCCTCTCTCCCCCCCGGTCCCTCGCCTCCTTTCACCGGAGGATCCGCTCGGTTCGACTGTTCCAGACGCGCCGCTTCTTCCGGGAGCGCGTCGGAGCTGCAGCCCGGGCTGAAGCGCTCTGTCTGCGGCCGCGTGTGCGCGTCGCTCCGCTCTCCCCTGGTTCTCCTGTGTCTCCCCTTGGTTCTCCTGTGTCTCCCCCTGGTTCTCCTGTGTCTCCCCCTGGTTCTCCTGTGTCTCCCCCTGGTTCTCCCCCTCACGCGCCGCTCCTGCAGCTCCGGTTCCCGGTGGAGGAGGCGCAGTTGTCGGTGGAGTCGGTGGAGAGGTTTTTTTTTCCAGGTCGCGCACTGCGGAGCTCCGTCTCTCTCTCCGCCCCTTTGAGCTGCGAATCACCGACGAGCGCGAGGGCCGTGCACGCGCTCTGCTGCAGCCGCGCGCGCCCGCAGCTCTGCCTCCCGGGCGCGCGCACGGTGCACGGTGTGCTCGGTAAAAATTGATGCGAAGGGAAATATCCGCGACGACAAACCGGGAGAGCGCGACCCTCCGGGCTCGTGCACAAGAGGAAAGCACGAGCCCCCCCCCCCCCGCCCGGCCCCCCCCCCCCCCCGCCCCGGGCCCGGAGCGGGATATTTGGGATGAATGAGTTTGATTCGCCCCGTCACTTTCTCATCAGTTACTGTGGTTCTCAACTCTAGGCCCTAAAGTGGGTCACGGCGGTGTTTGGGGGTCTCGGCTTTAGGGGGGGGGGGGGGGGCACTATGTCATAGTGTCGCTCATGTTTATGACTATTGTTGATATCGTGGATTCTCCCAATAGTGACGGGGATGTTAACCATAGTTGCCATGGTAACCATCATGGCATTTGAAGCTCCGCCTCAGTTTCTTTAGGATGTGGTGACGTCACAGGGACGAGTCACCTGAGCGGCTCTCGTTCGTCCAGGAGGATCTGAGTTTACACAGTTTGAACGTGACGCAGAGATCTGATCCTGACGTCATGGTCTGATGGTCCTGGAGGTTCAGAAATAAACTCGACTCTACGACCGTGAGGACAGTCTGGAGCACACACTCTCATTCACCCGGGCCTATTGTACATGTTTTTAGTGGTAGGGGAAACCTACGCAGATACAGAGAGAACATTCAAACTCCACAGAACCGCCCGAGGTGGGAATCGAACCTGGGACCTTCTAGCTGTGAAGCACGAGCTCCACCGAGCTGAGAACTGCTGGAGATACTTCTCCCCCCCCCCCCCCCACCACCTCTCCCCCTCCCTCTCTCTAATAGAACAGAGCCTCCCCCTCCCTCTCTCTAATAGAACAGAGCCTCCCCCTCCCTCTCTCTAATAGAACAGAGCCTCCCCCTCCCTCTCTCTAATAGAACAGAGCCTCCCCCTCCCTCTCTCTAATAGAACAGAGCCTCCCCCTCCCTCTCTCTAATAGAACAGAGCCTCCCCCCCCTCTCTCTCCCCCCTCTCTCTCTAATAGAACAGAGCCTCTCTTGTACGAACTCGAGACGCAGCGCGCGGGACGGGGGCGTGGCCATGACATCACCTGTCAGCCAATCAGGAGGCGGCCCGTCTCCCAGCTGTCACATGTGTCCGATTACTGCGCCGCGTTCAGTCTCTGATACAGCCACAGCCGCCCTGGGACAGACACAAGGTCACGGAGCCGCAGATGGAGAGCCACGTCTGCCCCAGGGCGGATGAGCGGACACTGAGGGCGGCGACAGGAGCAGCTGGAACACGTCGAGCCAGTTTGGAACCAGTTCATCTCAAACTCAAAAGGACGAGTTCACCCGAGGTCGGGAGGGTGTGTTTCAGCAGGTCATGTGACCGAAGCACCTGTCACACACCTGTGGAGACGCTTCGGTCACGTGACCACATTATTTTATTTTCTTAAACACGCTCTGGGATCAAACACGAGTGAAATGCTTCTTAAACATCTTTATTGGATGAGACACGTACAAACAAAAACTCAGTTTCTTTCAAACTAAAACCAATCAGATCTCAGCGACCCGACGACATACGAATAAAAGGTGATGGCGTCCCGTCCCGGCGTCCCGGCGTCGCCGTGACGATACAGTACATATCTGGAATATCTTTAACACATTCAACTCGAGGGCGCCGGCGTCGCGCGCTCCACAAACATGTGAAAAAACAAACTAAACATAAAGAGTCCTTCTGCTGTAGCTCCGCCCTCTGCCGAAGCTCCGCCCTCCAACGCCGCTCCGCCCCCGCGCTCCTGTGAACACAAGGCTCAGGTTATGAGTACTACAGGATTACTGCATCAACACTAGTTACTAATGCGACTATTACGTTTTAACCGCTTAACCAAGGGCCTTTTCTCCAGTCCGGCTTTACCCAAATCTAAAAACTTCGACCGCTTTCATATGAGGCGTCACACTGTTGCTCTGCAAAGACCTACAGAAGTGATGGTAACTTCATGTCACGCGTTTGTCTCATATTGTCAGTCTTATAGACTTAGTCTGCGGGTCTGTGGAGTGCCTCAAGGTTCCGTTTTGGGTCCCGTTTTATTGTTGCTGTATTTGATCCCTTTGGGAAAGATCATCCAAACGTCCAGTGATGTTTCTTTCCACCTTTTTGCTGCCGATTTCCAGCTTTGCTCTTTTAAGCCGTCTGAGATGCAGAAGTTAAACTCTTTGCTCCTTTGTCTCGTGGAAATAAAACAATAACTTGCCGCAGCTCAGACTGAAACACCGGTTATTGCTCCGATGATTAAACAGTCCAGACTTAGGTCAGTGTGAAGCCAAGTCTTGGAAACGTAGAGTTCACTTTGACAAAGACCTGTCATTAGTGCAGCACCGTGAGAAGCTGACGAGGAACTGCTTCAACTCAGGACAATCTATAAACTCAGGGAAATGATTTGGAGCTGATCATTCATGTGTGTCTTCACGTTTAGACAGTAATTGCTGGGTTTCAGGTCACATCACAGCGTTCCAAAGGCCAATACTATTATATGGATGATATTATATTTAGTTTTTCAGGAACTGTTTGGTCTTGTGCAGAGAGATCATGGACCCAGTGACTGATAATGATCATTTTTGTAATTCATACTATTTTTGAGCTACGACTTGTTAAAGTGTAATGCGGTTAAGAGAAACTGGGTCCTGCCCCCCACTGGGTCCGGTGACATCATCACATTCTAGAACCTGTAACGGCAATAGTTTGTTTTTATGTCTGAACAAGAAGGAGCTTCAATTAGTGCAAATTCTGCAGTGAGAATCCTGACCGGACTCATATCCCTGTTGTAAAAGAACAGCTTTCAGAGCCTTGCACAGTCCTGATCCGCACACCTCGGGCTCTGAGGTCTGTGGGTCAGAATCACCTCTTCTACAGGACCAGGAAGTGCCCTGATGAAGACCAGGAGGTGTCCTGACGAAGACCAGGAGGTGTCCTGACGAAGACCAGGAGGTGTCCTGACGAAGACCAGGAGGTGTCCTGACGAAGACCAGGAGGTGTCCTGACGAAGACCAGGAGGTGTCCTGACGAAGACCAGGAGGTGTCCTGACGAAGACCAGGAGGTGTCCTGACGAAGACCAGGAGGTGTCCTGACGAAGACCAGGAGGCGGGACCACATTACACCGGTTCTAGAGTCGCTGCATTGGCTCCCCGTGTGTTTCAGGATCGATTTTAAAGTTCTTTTAATGGTTTTTAAATGTCTTAATGGTCTTGGTCCTTCTTATCTCTCAGAACTGCTTTTACCTTATGAACCTTCACGTCCCTTCGCTCCTCCGGCAGGGTCTCCTAGTTACTCCTAAAGTCAACAGAAAGACTTTCCAATATTATGGCCCTCGCCTCTGGGACGACCTGAGGAGGTCATGTTTTTAAGAGCAGCTCAAGACCCGCCTTTTTAGCTTAGCTTTCAACTCGCATCTATTTATTTAGTCCTAAGGATAGAGTGTGTGTGTGTCATCTGTGTGTGTGTGTGTGTTTTATCTGTAAAGCACTATGTGATACCTTTCGGTATGAAAAGCGCTTTATAAAGTTTGATTTGATTTCAATCAACAGTAAATATAATTTAATGTCATGAATGTAAAAACCTCAAAATCATCTTGCGACCCCCAGTTTGGGAACCCCTGCAATAGATCAGTGGTTCTCCACCTGGAGCCGTGACCCCCCATTAAAACAATGAGCCGCTGCTGCTCCGTCACTGAGACTTCCACCTGAATAAAGCGTTAAAACTAAAGGTCATGTGATCAACATTTCTGTTATTTATGTGAAAATAAATAAAATCACAAATCGTAACCGCCAGGTTTAGTCTGATACTGTAATGCACAGGTAATCCAGCAGGGGTCACACTAGAGCAGTTAATTTTGACAACATATTTTAATTTAGTTTTAGTCTTTTGATGAAAATGTAATTCAATTTTAGTCGAATTTTAGTCGACTTTGTATTAATAATATTCATTATAATCATATTTAATGGAGGTCCTGCTTCATGGAGCGGCTCCTCATGATCTGAGGCTCTTTCAGACGGTCAGTAGAAGTCTGGAGGATTTTAGTCTCTCCTTTCCATTTTTATTTAGTCTCATTTTAGTCGACTCAAATATCTGGACATTTTAGTCGCATGAAAAACGTTTAATTTAGTTTTAGTCCAATTTTAGTCGTCAGAAAAATCACTTTGACTAAAATTAAGACTAAATATTTTAGTCGAGGAAATTAACACTGCTGGAGATTATGCTACTTTTGGAGCCGGTTCATTCATTGACTCGAGCGTAACCTAAAGACCTGACGTCTAATCTACAGGTGAAACTCGTGAAAAAGTTCATTTATTTCTGTAATTCAGTTTAAAATGTGAAACATACGTGATATCGCCTCCTGACGTGCAAAGTGACATCAACTCTAACTTGGAAAAGGTTGGCTTACAGTAAAAACCCCCAAAATGAACATTTCAGAAAACTAGAACACATGAAATCAATGAAGACACTTTAAACAGAGAAAACTCTACTCCTGCTCATGTCCTTAGTCCTGTTCCTCGACTTACTGCCTTTAATGTGGTTGTGTGGCCTGGATGTTCTCAGCCTGTGGCTCTGCTGAGGTGTTCTGGAAGACCAGGATGCTTCAGAGGAACGTCTGAAGCCCATGTCCAGGTCTGTGTGTGGAGGCTCTTGATGCTCTGACTCCAGCCTCAGTCCTTGTGAAGGTCCTCCACACTATTTTAATCTGTTTTCTTGTAATTTTGTAAAGCTTGTAAAAAACATTCAAAGTCTCTTTAGATTAGAATACTGTGTAAAGGAACTGAAGCTCAAAGTGTCTCATCAGATCATGAATCCATAACATCTGCAAAGGTGAGACTTTAAATGTTCTCAGTGGTTCAGTGGATTCTCCATCATGGGTTCAGACCTGCTGACCTGCTTTGGTAAGAAGTTGGACGTTCAAAGTGCTGGATCAAAGCTCATTCAGAGAAACTGAAGTGAAGGAAAAGGTTCTCGAGCTCAGTCTGGAGAGGACTGTCAGGAGAAGGCCATTCAAAAGTGTGGAGGACCTTCAGAAGGACTGAGGCTGGAGTCAGAGCATGAAGAGCCACTTTTATTAGAGACAGATCTTCCTCACCTGAGCGTCCTCTGAGGGAGGGGCGTCCTGTGTGTGGCGAGGGGGCGTGGTCACTCTGAGGCGTAGGGCAGCTCTGGGGGCGGGGCCTTGGACAGGTCTGGGGGCGGGGCTTTGACAGTGACAGGTTGTGAGGTGCGTCTGGGGGGTGAGGGTTTGGGCTGAGCCTGCTGCTGCATCGTGTCGTAGTACGTCACGCCGCCGTACGTCACCTGCGCCTGGGCCTGGGGATGACAGTGACGTCACTTTCTCACAGCTGTAGTAGATTCTTATATGAACATTAATAACACAATTACAAGACATGAAACTGAACTATAATCATTTTGTGTTTGTAGATTGACATGTTTTCAGCATAAATAAGATGTGTAGCAAAGCAAACATTGAGATTATATTTATTTTACAGTGCAGTTTTTTCCACCCTTGAAGCTTCACAGCCTCCGGTGCAGACTTTGTAAACATGAGGAAAAAGAACCAGAGCAGGTCAGATGTTTGTCAGTTTACGACCTTTGCTAAACTTCTGTCAAAATGCTAAACTCTGCATTAGCCGCTAACGCTAATCTCGTAGCCGCTAACGTTAGCTGCGTGTGTTGCTTCGATGCCTACACGTGCATGTGTTTACATGGTGTGGCGTATGTTGGGGGTGAGGCGTGTGTTGGGGGTGAGGCGTGTGTTGGGGGTGTGGCGTATGTTGGGGGTGAGGCGTGTGTTGGGGGTGAGGCGTGTGTTGGGGGTGTGGCGTGTGTTGGGGGTAAGGCGTGTGTTGGGGGTGAGGCGTGTGTTGGGGGTGAGGCGTGTGTTGGGGGTGAGGCGTGTGTTGGGGGTGTGGCGCATGTTGGGGGTGAGGCGTATGTTGGGGGTGAGGCGTATGTTGGGGGTGAGGCGTGTGTTGGGGGTAAGGCGTGTGTTGGGGGTGAGGCGTGTGTTGGGGGTGAGGCGTGTGTTGGGGGTGTGGCGTGTGTTGGGGGTGTGGCGTGTGTTGGGCGTGTGGCGTGTGTTGGGGTGTGGCGTGTGTTGGGGGTGAGGCGTGTGTTGGGGGTGAGGCGTGTGTTGGGGGTGAGGCGCGTGTTGGGGGTGAGGCGCATGTTGGGGGTGAGGCGTGTGGCGTGTGTTGGGGGTGTGGCGTGTGTTGGGGGTGAGGCGTGTGTTGGGGGTGAGGCGTGTGTTGGGGGTGTGGCGTGTGTTGGGGGTGTGGCGTGTGTTGGGGGTGTGGCGTGTGTTGGGGGTGTGGCGTGTGTTGGGGGTGTGGCGTGTGTTGGGGGTGAGGCGTGTGTTGGGGGTGAGGCGTGTGTTGGGGGTGTGGCGTGTGTTGGGGGTGTGGCGTGTGTTGGGGGTGTGGCGTGTGTTGGGGGTGTGGCGTGTGTTGGGGGTGTGGCGTGTGTTGGGGGTGAGGCGTGTGTTGGGGGTGAGGCGTGTGTTGGGGGTGAGGCGTGTGTTGGGGGTGTGGCGTGTGTTGGGGGTGAGGCGTGTGTTGGGGGTGAGGCGTGTGTTGGGGGTGAGGCGTGTGTTGGGGGTGTGGCGTATGTTGGGGGTGAGGCGTGTGTTGGGGGTGAGGCGTGTGTTGGGGGTGAGGCGTATGTTGGGGGTGAGGCGTGTGTTGGGGGTGAGGCGTGTGGCGTGTGTTGGGGGTGTGGCGTGTGTTGGGGGTGAGGCGTGTGTTGGGGGTGAGGCGTGTGTTGGGGGTGAGGCGTGTGTTGGGGGTGAGGCGTGTGTTGGGGGTGTGGCGTGTGTTGGGGGTGTGGCGTGTGTTGGGGGTGTGGCGTGTGTTGGGGGTGAGGCGTATGTTGGGGGTGAGGCGTATGTTGGGGGTGAGGCGTGTGGCGTGTGTTGGGGGTGAGGCGTGTGTTGGGGGTGAGGCGTGTGTTGGGGGTGAGGCGTGTGTTGGGGGTGAGGCGTGTGTTGGGGGTGTGGCGTGTGTTGGGGGTGAGGCGTGTGTTGGGGGTGAGGCGTGTGTTGGGGGTGAGGCGTGTGTTGGGGGTGAGGCGTATGTTGGGGGTGAGGCGTGTGTTGGGGGTGAGGCGTGTGGCGTGTGTTGGGGGTGTGGCGTGTGTTGGGGGTGAGGCGTGTGTTGGGGGTGAGGCGTGTGTTGGGGGTGAGGCGTGTGTTGGGGGTGAGGCGTGTGTTGGGGGTGTGGCGTGTGTTGGGGGTGTGGCGTGTGTTGGGGGTGAGGCGTATGTTGGGGGTGAGGCGTATGTTGGGGGTGAGGCGTGTGGCGTGTGTTGGGGGTGAGGCGTGTGTTGGGGGTGAGGCGTATGTTGGGGGTGAGGCGTATGTTGGGGGTGAGGCGTGTGTTGGGGGTGTGGCGTGTGTTGGGGGTGAGGCGTGTGTTGGGGGTGAGGCGTATGTTGGGGGTGAGGCGTGTGTTGGGGGTGTGGCGTGTGTTGGGGGTGAGGCGTGTGTTGGGGGTGAGGCGTGTGTTGGGGGTGAGGCGTGTGTTGGGGGTGAGGCGTGTGTTGGGGGTGAGGCGTGTGTTGGGGGTGAGGCGTGTGTTGGGGGTGAGGCGTGTGTTGGGGGTGAGGCGTATGTTGGGGGTGAGGCGTGTGGCGTGTGTTGGGGGTGTGGCGTGTGTTGGGGGTGAGGCGTGTGTTGGGGGTGAGGCGTGTGTTGGGGGTGAGGCGTGTGTTGGGGGTGTGGCGTGTGTTGGGGGTGTGGCGTGTGTTGGGGGTGAGGCGTGTGTTGGGGGTGAGGCGTATGTTGGGGGTGAGGCGTGTGGCGTGTGTTGGGGGTGAGGCGTGTGTTGGGGGTGAGGCGTATGTTGGGGGTGAGGCGTGTGTTGGGGGTGTGGCGTGTGTTGGGGGTGAGGCGTGTGTTGGGGGTGAGGCGTGTGTTGGGGGTGAGGCGTGTGTTGGGGTGAGGCGTGTGTTGGGGGTAAGGCGTGTGGCGTGTGTTGGGGGTGTGGCGTGTGTTGGGGGTAAGGCGTGTGGCGTATGTTGGGGGTGGGGCGTATGTTGGGGGTGGGGCGTATGTTGGGGGTGAGGCGTGTGGCGTGTGTTGGGGGTGTGGCGTGTGTTGGGGGTGAGGCGTGTGTTGGGGGTGAGGCGTGTGGCGTGTGTTGGGGGTGTGGCGTGTGTTGGGGGTGTGGCGTGTGTTGGGGGTGAGGCGGGGGAGGGGTGGAGCTTGTTCCGGTCGCGTAGCTGAGGGTGGCTTTAAAATCGATTATTTTATTTTTTACATCGATTCACATTTTATGCATATTAAATAGATTTAAAATCGATCCTCGATGAATCGTTACATCCCTAATCGTCATTACTGTAATCACCCCTAACCAGAACAGAGCACATTTCCTCCAGTTCAGCTTTACCCAAATCTAAAAGCTTCTTGAGAAAAGCATCAAAATAGTGACAAGTGAAAGAGCAGTGGACTAATCCTCAACTTGAGCTGCGTTTCATCTCTGCGACGAAAGTGCAGCAAAAATGTGACAAAAAAGCAACAAATGAGCGATAAAGCGCGTTTTGTAGGTCTTAGCTTTCAAATGAGGCGTCACTCTGGCCTATAGGGTAACGCTTTTAGATTTGGGTCAAGCTGAACTGGAGAAATGCACTCCGTTAAGGCGTTAAAAGATTACGGGTCTGTAGTTTGACGTGACTTACCTGGGGGGCGGGGTACATGGCGGGGTATGGGAAGGTCATGACCCCCGGTGGAGGGTAAAACGGCGGTGGGAGGAGCTGCTGTGGTTGTCCCGGCGACAGGGAGACGGGCGGGGCTCCGTAGAGGGCGGGGTTCGTGATGGGGCCGGCTGATTGGTGCGGATGAAGACCTGAAGACGAGAACATGACCATCAATGAGCTGTAGGCGATTGTAAAGAGCTAATGTCCGGCTATTAAAGCGCATGGGCTGGAGATCGGCTCAAATACCGGGGGGTATATATATATATATGTATATCCTGGCGTAGACCACGGGGCAAAGTTTAAGATCCATGGCAGTAGCAGAGAGGGACTAGTTTGCCCTAAAACCAGTTATTTCGAGCTGAGATGCGCTCAGAGCTTCTGGCTTTGGGCGTGATTCTGTGAGGTCAGACTCACCTGGATGAGGCAGGTGCATCTCCGGCTGGACCAGCATGCCTTGGGGCGGCAGGGGGGCGGGGCCGTCACCGTGAGCGTAGATTGGTCCCTGGTACGACACTGGGGCGGAGCGAGGACAGGGTAAAGTCAACACGGCAGTTTCCATATGTAAGCAATACATCTTAATTTACATCGCTTTCAGTTACAGCCCTTTAAGTTACAGCCCTTTAAGTTACAGCCCTTTCAGTTACAGCCCTTTAAGTTACAGCCCTTTAAGTTACAGCCCTTTAAGTTACAGCCCTTTAAGTTACAGCCCTTTAAGTTACAGCCCTTAGTCGCACTTACTGGGCTCGTAGTCGTGTCAGTAACATGATCATTAGCGTGTTAGCATAGCGTCCTCTCTTACTGGGCTCGTAGTCGTGTCAGTAACATGATCCTTAGCGTGTTAGCATAGCGTCCCCTTACTGGGCTCGTAGTCGTGTCAGTAACATGATCATTAGCGTGTTAGCATAGCGTCCTCTCTTACTGGGCTCGTAGTCGTGTCAGTAACATGATCATTAGCGTGTTAGCATAGCGTCCTCTCTTACTGGGCTCGTAGTCGTGTCAGTAACATGATCCTTAGCGTGTTAGCATAGCGTCCCCTTACTGGGCTCGTAGTCGTGTCAGTAACATGATCATTAGCGTGTTAGCATAGCGTCCTCTCTTACTGGGCTCGTAGTCGTGTCAGTAACATGGTTAGCGTGTTAGCATAGCGTCCTCTCTTACTGGGCTCGTAGTAGTGCCAGTAACATGATCATTAGCGTGTTAGCATAGCGTCCTCTCTTACTGGGCTCGTAGTCGTGTCAGTAACATGATCCTTAGCGTGTTAGCATAGCGTCCCCTTACTGGGCTCGTAGTCGTGTCAGTAACATGATCATTAGCGTGTTAGCATAGCGTCCTCTCTTACTGGGCTCGTAGTCGTGTCAGTAACATGATCATTAGCGTGTTAGCATAGCGTCCTCTCTTACTGGGCTCGTAGTCGTGTCAGTAACATGATCATTAGCGTGTTAGCATAGCGTCCCCTTACTGGGCTCGTAGTCGTGCCAGTAACATGATCATTAGCGTGTTAGCATAGCGTCCTCTCTTACTGGGCTCGTAGTTGTGTCAGTAACATGATCATTAGCGTGTTAGCATAGCCTCCCCTTACTGGGCTCGTAGTCGTGTCAGTAACATGATCATTAGCGTGTTAGCATAGCGTCCTCTCTTACTGGGCTCGTAGTCGTGTCAGTAACATGATTAGCGTGTTAGCATAGCGTCCTCTTACTGGGCTCGTAGTCGTGTCAGTAACATGATTAGCGTGTTAGCATAGCGTCCTCTTACTGGGCTCGTAGTCGTGTCAGTAACATGATCATTAGCGTGTTAGCATAGGGTCCTCTCTTACTGGGCTCGTAGTCGTGTCAGTAACATGATTAGCGTTTTAGCATAGCGTCCTCTCTTGTCAGTAACATGATCACTAGCGTGTTAGCATAGCGTCCTCTCTTACTGGGCTCGTAGTCGTGTCAGTAACATGATCACTAGCGTGTTAGCATAGCGTCCTCTCTTACTGGGCTCGTAGTCGTGTCAGTAACATGATCATTAGCGTGTTAGCATAGCGTCCCCTCTTACTGGGCTCGTAATCGTGTCAGTAACATGATTAGCCTGTTAGCATAGCGTCCTCTTACTGGGCTCGTAATCGTGTCAGTAACATGATTAGCGTGTTAGCATAGCGTCCTCTTACTGGGCTCGTAGTCGTGTCAGTAACATGATCATTAGCGTGTTAGCATAGGGTCCTCTCTTACTGGGCTCGTAGTCGTGTCAGTAACATGATTAGCGTTTTAGCATAGCGTCCTCTCTTGTCAGTAACATGATCACTAGCGTGTTAGCATAGCGTCCTCTCTTACTGGGCTCGTAGTTGTGTCAGTAACATGATCACTAGCGTGTTAGCATAGCGTCCTCTCTTACTGGGCTCGTAGTCGTGTCAGTAACATGATCATTAGCGTGTTAGCATAGCGTCCCCTCTTACTGGGCTCGTAATCGTGTCAGTAACATGATTAGCCTGTTAGCATAGCGTCCTCTTACTGGGCTCGTAATCGTGTCAGTAACATGATTAGCGTGTTAGCATAGAATCCTCTCTTACTGGGCTCGTAGTCGTGTCAGTAACATGATTAGCGTGTTAGCATAGCGTCCTCTCTTACTGGGCTCGTAGTAGTGCCAGTAACATGATTAGCCTGTTAGCATAGCGTCCTCTCTTACTGGGCTCGTAGTCGTGTCAGTAACATGATTAGCCTGTTAGCATAGCGTCCTCTCTCTTACTGGGCTCGTAGTCGTGTCAGTAACATGATTAGCCTGTTAGCATAGCGTCCTCTCTTACTGGGCTCGTAGTAGTGCCAGTAACAGGATTAGCGTGTTAGCATAGCGTCCTCTCTTACTGGGCTCGTGGTCGTGTCAGTAACATGATTAGCCTGTTAGCATAGCGTCCTCTCTTACTGGGCTCGTGGTCGTGTCAGTAACATGATTAGCCTGTTAGCATAGCGTCCTCTCTTACTGGGCTCGTAGTCGTGTCAGTAACATGATTAGCCTGTTAGCATAGCGTCCTCTCTTACTGGGCTCGTAGTCGTGTCAGTAACATGGTTAGCGTGTTAGCATAGCGTCCTCTCTTACTGGGCTCGTAGTCGTGTTAGTAACATGATCATTAGCCTGTTAGCATAGCGTCCTCTCTTACTGGGCTCGTAGTCGTGTCAGTAACATGATTAGCCTGTTAGCATAGCGTCCTCTCTTACTGGGCTCGTAGTCGTGTTAGTAACATGATCATTAGCCTGTTAGCATAGCGTCCTCCCTTACTGGGCTCGTAGTCGTGTCAGTAACATGATTAGCGTGTTAGCATAGCGTCCTCTCTTACTGGGCTCGTAGTAGTGTCAGTAACATGGTTAGCGTGTTAGCATAGCGTCCTCTCTTACTGGGCTCGTAGTAGTGCCAGTAACATGATTAGCGTGTTAGCATAGCGTCCTCTCTTACTGGGCTCGTAGTCGTGTCAGTAACATGATTAGCCTGTTAGCGTAGCGTCCTCTCTTACTGGGCTCGTAGTCGTGTCAGTAACATGATTAGCCTGTTAGCATAGCGTCCTCTCTTACTGGGCTTGTAGTCGTGTCAGTAACATGATCATTAGCGTGTTAGCATAGCGTCCTCTCTTACTGGGCTCGTAGTAGTGCCAGTAACATGATTAGCCTGTTAGCATAGCGTCCTCTCTTACTGGGCTCGTAGTAGTGCCAGTAACATGATTAGCGTGTTAGCATAGCGTCCTCTCTTACTGGGCTCGTAGTAGTGCCCCTCCATGACGCCCAGGTGCATGGGCGGGGCGGGCTCCGGGACGCTCCGCTGGCGCTGGGAGGAGTAGCGTTTGGCTCGGTTCGAGCTCATCTCGTCCAGCGGCTGGAACTGTCCGCTGGGCATTGTGGCGGCGGCGGGCATCTGCGTGCTGGGCATCTGCAGAGGGTTGGTCAGGCCTGGGGGGCACAGGGGCAGTCAGGGAGAGGACAGAGAACCACGGCGCCATCCCAAAGGGACGTCAGGACAATCGGGGACAATGGGGGAATTACAAGGACGTGCTCGTGTACACATGTGCGGGATAAATAAACTTCATGAAAACGTCTGCAGCACGTACAATAATACACAGGCCAAATACTTTATTTCTAATGCCACAAATGCAGGAAATTGGAGCACATGTGTCTTAATATTTGCAAACATTCCAGCACACAGAGGAAAGAGGGAAACTTTGATGTTCGAAAGCAAACTGTTCTGCACAAGTTTTAAACCAAGTGTTTCGGTGTTCAGTGAAATTAGTGGATTTTTGGAATCCCGTTAATGCTATTTAACGATATTTAGGGCCTTAAATCTGACTACGGGCTGGACAATTAACAGAATTTCAATCTAATCATGATTTTAATTAAGGTTGATCTCAATCGTTAAACAGGAAGCACTTGGGAAATATATTTATTCAGAACCATCATGAACAAAGTAATGGCACCTGGGAAGTAGGAAGATCATGAAGTATAATAAACTGCTGCCTTTACAACATTAAAATAGTGACTTCCGGTAATGTTACACTAGTGATTGTAGTAAATGTTTGGCATTGGTGACAACTTGTAATATATTAATGCTCGTCATTTGTTGCTCTGCACAATAAAGGAAACAGCTGTTGTGTTTTGTATCCACTCGTTTCTGTTTATTACTGGAGGAGTTAAAATAGCCGATTTGGTGAGATGTTTATAATTGACTGGATATAGATATTGTGAGTGTGGTACATTCTTTTGCGTTTGTTTCTTTATTATTGTTCTTTATTATTTGTCGTTTCCTTGCTTTGATTGTTGAATGAAAATGTTTTTATTTTGGGGGTGGAGCTTATAAGCCTTTTGCTTCGGCCCACTCCTAGGTAAATATGACCTTTAGTGATGAGTTATTGTAGTACTTATAGCATGATTCTATGTGAAGGTTTAGCCAACTGTTATACCGCTTTGTAGCAGCTCCTTCGCAGATGTTCCAGTGACTCTGACCACAGCATTTTACAAAAAAATAAATAAAGTCCAATCGAAAATACGGGGAAAATAACGTTTCTTTTTCCTAAATCTCTCAGGCCTATTTTGGCCCAATTCATTTAATGACTTCATTCTTTTTAAACCCTGACTTAAGTTTGGCAGACGGATGCTCCTTAAGGCTTAAAGAGGAACATCCTGAGGTTCTGAGAGGATCTCATAACATCCTCCTCTCTGCTCGACAAAAGCACGGAGAGGCCGACGACGGGATTTTCAAAGTAAATCAGGATTCAAGGAAGTGACCGTTTCAGCTCAAATAATGATACACAATTTAAAGATTGTTCTGTTTTCATCGTTTCCCAAACAGGGGTACGGGACCTGGGGATACTTTCGTTCTATTAAAAGGTGGAAATGAGTAGATTTCTTTTAAAGTATTTTTCCTTTTTTACTGATAAACCCTATTAACTTAATTCTTAACTTAACTTTTTAGTAAAACGTTTTAATTTGAAAGTGTTTTTGCATCATTTTGAACAAGAAGAACAAGATCCTCAGGGCAGGGGCTAAAGGGGTACGGGACACACTGATGAAAATGATCTGACCAGTGTGTGGGGGTACCCCACCCAGGGCGGGGGTAACTCCTCGTCTCAGCTCTGACCTCCGACTCACCTCTGATCTCGGAGCGGATGTAGGACGTGGGGTTCTGGGTCCAGTTCTGGCCCAGACTGAGGCGGGCGAGGTCCTGGTCCATGTCCGAGAGGCCGGAGCTCGCCGGGGCAGGCCCCTCCCCCGTGGCCCAGGGTTTGGGCGAGGCCGTGGGCGTGTCCTCCACTGACGCCTGTTTACTGCCCAGGTCCGCGGGCCGCGAGCGCGTGCGTCGCACCAGCGAGTAGGACTTCCTCTCCACCGGCCGCTCCGTGGAGGGCGAGCCGTCCCGATTGGCCGAGGCGGGCGATGACGTCACCGGAGGGGACAAGGGGAGGGGCTTCTGCTCCGGCACCGTTTCAGCGTAAACCGCACTTTCGTTTATAACTGGATCAGCGCCGCCGTCATGGCCGACCGTGACGTCATCAGGAGCTCCTCTGAAGCCACGCCCTCCTCGTGTAGTGGCCACGCCCCCTCCTCCAGCTGTGAACTCCAGCGCCACCTTCGGGCTGTGCCTCTCCCTGTAAAACACACAGGTCAGAGCTTTTTAACCTCTTTACCCCAGCGCGTTTTCTCCAGCTTTACCCAAATCTAAAAGCTTCACCAAAACAGTGACAAGAACGAGGATGAAAACAAAAGATCCATGAGGCCAAACCAGAGGAAATGCGCTCGGTGAAGGCGGAGGTAATGAGGTTAAGATGGCCGCTGTAGTGCCTCCATGTTAGGCACAGTTCACCAATGAGGGCCGGACTGTTCATCGGAACGTCCTGCAAGGGCGGAGTCTACAGTGAAGATCCCGCCCTTATGCCCTTTTTAGGAACGCGCTTCAGAGCTAGGGAGGAGGAGTCTGTAACTCCGCCCCTCGAACGTGGTCATTGTGGTTAATATTATGTCTATGCCAACAAGTGCCATGCCTCATTTGAAAGCTAAGGCCTAAGCTTTATCCTCGTTTATGTTGTCAGGTTTTTGTGGCTTCATCAGTTGCGTTACACTTAAAATCTAAATACAGCCAAAGCGATTAGACGGTGACAAAAACACAACTTAACACGAGCGAACGCCTGGAGAACGAGCACGAGGCTTGGATGGTTTTCGTTCGCTTTGGGTAAAGCTGAACTGGTTACAGTGGAGGTTAAGAGGTTTAACACACCCTCTGTTGGGTCCGGGCCGCAGCGCCTCGTTGGTCCTGTAGGGGGGGTTGTTTTGGTTGCGCGGCCTCGGGGGCGGGGCTCTGTGTCGGGGCACGGAGGGAGCCGATTGGCCAAGGGTCTGAGGGGGAGGGGTTTGTGTCTGTGGTCTGTTGGGAGCGGTGCTCTGCCAGGACCGTAGGGGGCGCTCCTGGTCTCTCCAGCGCTTGTCTCTGGACGGAGATGATGGTCTGAGCGGGACAAACATCAGGCAGAGGTTTAGACGTTTGTACACGGTTCAGAATTATGTTACTAAAGTCACATTCTGAAGATGAAAAACTGTCATAAGTCTGCTGCACCTCCCACCTGTGGCCCCTCCCCCCTCTCGCTCTCACCCGTTGCCCCTCCTCCCTCTCACCTGTTGCCCCTCCTCCCTCTCACCTGTTGCCCCTCCTCCCTCTCACCTGTTGCCCCTCCTCCCTCTCACCTGTTGCCCCTCCTCCCTCTCACCTGTTGCCCCTCCTCCCTCTCACCTGTTGCCCCTCCTCCCTCTCACCTGTTGCCCCTCCCCCCTCTCACCTGTTGCCCCTCCTCGCTCTCTGTCGGTCTCCCCCGCTGCCTCCGTTGCGGATGTCGTAGCCGTAGATGGCGATGAGCTCCTCTCGACTTTTCGGCGCCTGCTCTTCTTCTCTGAATCTGTCGTGTTCCCATCGGCCCTCGTCCTTCCACAGCTTCCTGTTCCTCCCTTTGGGTCTGAAACAGATGTTGTCACAGTGTTGTCACAGTGATGTCACAGTGATGTCACAGTGTTGTCACAGTGATGTCACAGTGATGTCACAGTGTTGTCACAGTGATGTCACAGTGATGTCACAGTGATGTCACAGTGTTGTCACAGTGATGTCACAGTGTTGTCACAGTGTTGTCACAGTGTTGTCACAGTGTTGTCACAGTGATGTCACAGTGATGTCACAGTGTTGTCACAGTGTTGTCACAGTGTTGTCACAGTGATGTCACAGTGATGTCACAGTGATGTCACAGTGTTGTCACAGTGTTGTCA
Source organism: Proterorhinus semilunaris (assembly GCA_021464625.1). NCBI lineage: Eukaryota > Metazoa > Chordata > Actinopteri > Gobiiformes > Gobiidae > Proterorhinus > Proterorhinus semilunaris. The sequence continues at coordinate 1,105,058 of CM038352.1, forward strand.
CAGTGTTGTCACAGTGTTGACACAGTGATGACACAGTGATGACACAGTGATGACACAGTGATGACACAGTGATGACACAGTGATGACACAGTGTTGTCACAGTGATGTCACAGTGATGTCACAGTGTTGTCACAGTGTTGTCACAGTGTTGTCACAGTGTTGTCACAGTGTTGTCACAGTGTTGTCACAGTGATGTCACAGTGATGTCACAGTGTTGTCACAGTGTTGTCACAGTGATGTCACAGTGTTGTGTCAGTGATGTCACAGTGATGTAACAGTGATGTCACAGTGATGTCACAGTGATGACAGTGATGACACAGTGATGACACAGTGATGACACAGTGATGACACAGTGATGACACAGTGATGACACAGTGATGACACAGTGTTGTCACAGTGATGTCACAGTGTTGTCACAGTGATGTCACAGTGTTGTGTCAGTGTTGTCACAGTGTTGTCACAGTGTTGTCAGTGTTGTCACAGTGTTGACACAGTGTTGTCACAGTGTTGTCACAGTGTTGTCACAGTGTTGTCACAGTGTTGTCACAGTGTTGTCACAGTGATGTCACAGTGATGTCACAGTGATGTCACAGTGTTGTCACAGTGTTGTCACAGTGATGTCACAGTGATGTCACAGTGATGTCACAGTGTTGTCACAGTGATGTCACAGTGTTGTCACAGTGATGTCACAGTGATGTCACAGTGATGACACAGTGATGACACAGTGATGACACAGTGATGACACAGTGATGACACAGTGTTGTCACAGTGATGTCACAGTGATGTCACAGTGTTGTCACAGTGATGTCACAGTGATGTCACAGTGTTGTCACAGTGTTGTCACAGTGATGTCACAGTGATGACACAGTGATGACACAGTGATGTCACAGTGTTGTCAGTGATGTCACAGTGTTGTCACAGTGATGTCACAGTGTTGTCACAGTGATGTCACAGTGATGTCACAGTGATGTCACAGTGATGTCACAGTGATGTCACAGTGATGTCACAGTGATGTCACAGTGATGTCACAGTGATGTCACAGTGTTGTCACAGTGATGTCACAGTGATGTCACAGTGTTGTCACAGTGATGTCACAGTGTTGTCACAGTGTTGTCACAGTGATGTCACAGTGATGTCACAGTGTTGTCACAGTGATGTCACAGTGATGACACAGTGATGTCACAGTGTTGTCACAGTGATGTCACAGTGTTGTCACAGTGTTGTCACAGTGTTGTCACAGTGTTGTCACAGTGTTGTCACAGTGTTGTCACAGTGATGTCACAGTGTTGTCACAGTGTTGTCACAGTGATGTCACAGTGATGACACAGTGATGACACAGTGATGTCACAGTGATGTCACAGTGATGACACAGTGATGACACAGTGATGACACAGTGTTGTCACAGTGTTGTCACAGTGTTGTCACAGTGTTGTCACAGTGTTGTCACAGTGTTGTCACAGTGTTGTCAGTGTTGTCAGTGATGTCACAGTGTTGTCACAGTGTTGTCAGTGTTGTCAGTGATGTCACAGTGATGTCACAGTGATGTCACAGTGATGTCACAGTGATGTCACAGTGATGTCACAGTGATGTCACAGTGTTGTCACAGTGATGTCACAGTGATGTCACAGTGTTGTCACAGTGATGTCACAGTGTTGTCACAGTGTTGTCACAGTGTTGTCACAGTGTTGTCACAGTGTTGTCACAGTGATGACACAGTGATGTCACAGTGATGTCACAGTGATGTCACAGTGTTGTCACAGTGTTGTCACAGTGTTGTCACAGTGTTGTCACAGTGTTGTCACAGTGTTGTCAGTGATGTCACAGTGATGTCACAGTGATGTCACAGTGATGTCAGTGTTGTCACAGTGATGTCACAGTGATGTCACAGTGTTGTCACAGTGTTGTCACAGTGTTGTCACAGTGTTGTCACAGTGATGTCACAGTGATGTCACAGTGTTGTCACAGTGATGTCACAGTGATGTCACAGTGATGTCACAGTGTTGTCACAGTGTTGTCACAGTGATGTCACAGTGATGTCACAGTGATGTCACAGTGATGTCACAGTGATGTCACAGTGATGTCACAGTGATGTCACAGTGATGTCACAGTGTTGTCACAGTGTTGTCAGTGTTGTCACAGTGTTGTCACAGTGTTGTCACAGTGATGTCACAGTGTTGTCACAGTGATGTCACAGTGTTGTCACAGTGATGTCACAGTGATGTCACAGTGATGTCACAGTGTTGTCACAGTGATGTCACAGTGTTGTCACAGTGTTGTCACAGTGTTGTCACAGTGTTGTCAGTGATGTCACAGTGATGTCACAGTGATGTCACAGTGATGTCACAGTGATGTCACAGTGTTGTCACAGTGTTGTCACAGTGTTGTTGGTGTGTAAAATGATTAGGGAGTGATTATTGTGACGGTTCTCACCTCTCCTCCTCGTGGGACGCCCCCCTCAGGTCGTGCTCGAAGAACAGGCCCTTGCGGGGGATGTAGGCCGGGTTCTTTCGGTCCTCGTCGTCGTCCAGCTTCTGTTTTCCGCTGCTCTTGGTCTCGGGGTCATCTGTGGACTCCTGTTCAGAGACACCCCTGTTTTAGAGGAACGTGACCCCCGAGAGTGGTCCAAGATAGTCCTCTCCCCTCTCGCACCTCTCCCTCCACCTCTCGCCCCTCTCCCTTCCCTCTCGCCCGTCTCCCTCCACCTCTCCGTCCACCCCTCGCCCGTCCCCCTCCCCTCTCGCCCGTCCCCCTCCCCTCTCGCCCGTCTCCCTCCACCTCTCCGTCCACCCCTCGCCCGTCCCCCTCCCCTCTCGCCCGTCTCCCTCCACCTCTCCGTCCACCCCTCGCCCGTCTCCCTCTCGCCCGTCTCCCTCCACCTCTCGCCCGTCCCCCTCCCCCTCCCCTGTCTCTCTCCCCTCTCGCCCGTCTCCCTCCCCCTCCTCCTCTCGCCCGTCTCCCTCCCCCTCTCGCCCGTGCCCCTCCCCTCTCGCCCGTCCCCCTCCCCTCTCGCCCGTCTCCCTCCACCTCTCCGTCCACCCCTCGCCCGTCCCCCTCCCCTCTCGCCCGTCTCCCTCCACCTCTCCGTCCACCCCTCGCCCGTCTCCCTCTCGCCCGTCTCCCTCCACCTCTCGCCCGTCTCCCTCCACCTCTCGCCCGTCCCCCTCCCCCCTCCCCTGTCTCTCTCCCCTCTCGCCCGTCTCCCTCCCCCTCCTCCTCTCGCCCGTCTCCCTCCCCCTCTCGCCCGTGCCCCTCCCCTCTCGCCCGTCTCCCTCCCCCTCCTCCTCTCGCCCGTCTCCCTCCTCCTCTCACCCGTCTCCCTCCCCCTCTCGCCCGTGCCCCTCCCCTCTCGCCTGTCCCCCTCCCCTGTCTCTCCCCTCACCCGTCTCTCCCCTCTCGCCCGTCTCCCTCCCCCTCTCGCCCGTGCCCCTCCCCTCTCGCCCGTCCCCCTCCCCTCTCGCCCGTCTCCCTCCACCTCTCCGTCCACCCCTCGCCCGTCCCCCTCCCCTCTCGCCCGTCTCCCTCCACCTCTCCGTCCACCCCTCGCCCGTCTCCCTCTCGCCCGTCTCCCTCCACCTCTCGCCCGTCTCCCTCCACCTCTCGCCCGTCCCCCTCCCCCCTCCCCTGTCTCTCTCCCCTCTCGCCCGTCTCCCTCCCCCTCCTCCTCTCGCCCGTCTCCCTCCCCCTCTCGCCCGTGCCCCTCCCCTCTCGCCCGTCTCCCTCCCCCTCCTCCTCTCGCCCGTCTCCCTCCTCCTCTCACCCGTCTCCCTCCCCCTCTCGCCCGTGCCCCTCCCCTCTCGCCTGTCCCCCTCCCCTGTCTCTCCCCTCACCCGTCTCTCCCCTCTCGCCCGTCCCCCTCCCCTCTCGCCCGTCTCCCTCCTCCTCTCGCCCGTCTCCCTCCCCCTCTCGCCCGTGCCCCTCCCCTCTCGCCCGTCCCCCTCCCCTCTCGCCCGTCTCCCTGCCCTCTCACCTGTCCGTCCCCGCTCTGTCTCTCCCCCGTCACGTTGGCCTTGTCTTCGCTCTTGGGCTCGTCTTTAGTGCAGTTCTCCTCCTGGTCTCTGGGGGGCGTGTGTTCAGGAGGAGGGGGTTTGGTCTCCTCTGCAGTGGCGGAGGGCGTGGTCTCCTCTTTGAACGCCTCCTCCTCCTCCTCCTCCTCTGCACCCTGGATGATGGGATCATATTGTTAATAGGGCTGTGGTTCTAAAGAAAAGGATCTTTCCTGGTTACCTCAGAGTGAGAGCCATTCTCCTCCGGGTCGGCGCTGTCGTAGTCTGACAGGACGGCTGCAGAAGAGGAACCAGAGTAAATACAGGAGGAACACCAGAGGAACCAACGACCCAGAGGAAGATCTTACCTTCTCCAACTTCATCTTCACTTTCCTGTAAGAGAAACAAACACCATAAAACATGACTATCACGGATTCAGAACAAAGCAGATCTCATAACACCACTTTATCTGACTGAGCCAGGGCTGAAACACAGACACGTTTTACTTTCTCTTTGACTCTCAGACATTTAGAGACATTTCAGCTCAGCAAAATAAGACACGGACTCCTGCCCCGGATCGGAGTCTCCAACACTTTCCTACAGCAGTTTAGTGTTTATATCTACGCCTGTACCTACGGAGCAGATGTAAAGGTAAATAAAGGCTCAGTATCCGGATACTTTATGGTCATGAACCGTCATTATGCTTTAGAGAAGTTCTTTATCCACAACATTCCCAAACATAAACTGAGCCTGAACGCCTCTTCACTCTTTACAGCAGCTCAGGCTCACCTGTATCTCTGTGGAGGCAGAGACGTGTGAATCTGGAGCTGAGGGAGTTTCTGTGATCAGAGCGTGTAGCAGCAGCGAGGGAACGGCGTGATTAGCACTGCGGCTAACGCAATGCTAACGGAGAAGAAAGCAATAGTCCTTCACGGGGGCTGCAGGATAAACAATGATATTTTCACTGTACGTCCACAATCTACCGGAAACCTGAACTAGACTGAGACGTAAACAGAAGCTCGCGGCGGAGCGGACTCTGCCGCCATATCTCACACCTCCATTCACTTACAAAATCACCTGCCCTGCGATTACGAAATTACGTTGTGTAATATCGCGATAAAATTGCAAATGCAATTAATCGTTCAGCCCTAGACTGAGCTCAGCTCATTTCAACTCAGCCTCGAGTTCCCGGGAGCCAAACATTGCCCTCAGGCTTCTTGTTTTATTGGTGCACATCACCAGAGACGGTGCTTTCGTGGGTCCTGACACCAAATCAGTTGAGAACCACTGATCTAGAATGTTCCGCGGTGGGGCTTTAACATGTCCTTTATAATGCATACAGCACAAAACACTTTTCATAGCCTGCATTTACCATGGATTACATTTAGCCTAAACCTGCCATAAACACCACCCTTACAAATGAAGAATATTTACAAGACTTTTACTCACAGCTTTTCCACCACATAATCACAGCCGCTTTTCTAAATCATCAAAATGTAGACGTTTTAACGTTAATCGAATGAGCTGTAATATATCAGTGAGGCTTAAATAAATGACTGTTGGTGTATTTTATTAAATAAAACGGAGCTCTTCGCGATTAAGTCTCGCCCGAACACCGGCGGCTCTGTCCCCGCGCAGCCCCGGTCGGAGTCCCGCCGGTTCCGGTGGTCCTGACATTTCACAAATCTCACGTTAGAATCCTCTGCGATTTGGGAGAACATGTACGGACGTGTCCGAGGGACTACAGCAGATTTACGGACGGACAGAACTTTACTAAAAGGGTAAAAACGAACGATCGATTCCAGCGGCCGCAGCAGCCCGTTAGCCTGGATTAGCCCGTGTTAGCCTTGAGTAGCTTGTGTTAGCCTTTAGCCGCAGTCATGTACTCGGGAGTCCACGTCGCTCCTGCCGTCAGTTAGCCCCGTTAGCATTGTTAGCCTGGATTAGCTTGTGTTAGCCGTTAGCCGCAGTCACATACTCGGAGTCCACGTCGCCCATAGACCCGCTCCTGCGGTCAATTACCCGTTAGCACCGTTAGCGTGCATTAGCACCGTTAGCCTGCATTAGCTCCCGTTAGCCTGCATTAGCTCCCGTTAGCCGCACTTACACACTCGGACTCCGCGTCGCTCTTGGGCCCGCTCCTCTCTACCGGGGCCACGACGGGCACCACCTCCTCCCGGGCCCGGGGCTTTGTGGAGGGGGAGGCCGGCCTGGAGGAAGCCGACTTGGCGCTGTCGGACCCGGAGCAGGACTCGTCTTCGTCCTCGCTGTCCTGAGACGCGCGCCTCCTGCGTCTCCGCCGGTCCGCCATCTTAGGGCTGAGTGGAGCCGGAAGCGCGCAGGTTTGTGGGTAATGTAGTTCTCCCTCTGACCGCGGTGGGGCTGAGGCTGGTGCTGCCACCTAGAGCCAGGGCAGAAGTGGGTCAAACGAGTCCACATTTAGGCTCGATTTTTCCAACAAGCCATGAAATTACCTCTTAACCCCCACATGGACCTGGGCACATTTTCTGGTTTGGAAGTGATTCACAAACCTGACGCGTTATTCTTATGGCTGAAAGTCTTCTCTATCCGCCAACATCACACACGTTTTTTATATTTATATCGTCTCCACTTTTGGCCTTTATGATCTAATAATTGGACCTTAGTGCAAATGCACTGGCAGACGATGTTAAACTTTGTGGCCGTAGATACTGCCATAGAGCAAGACAAATTAAACTGACTAAATTAGACTTGCTGTATATGTTTACCTGGACAAACGAGGACACACACACGTCCCTGAGGTGAAAGGTTTACTGCATTTGTTTACTTCGAATCCTTCTAAAATAACTCAAAATCTCATCGAAACATGTCTGAGAGTCACAGACGTAACAAACACAAACGTATCAGAGTCACAGACGTAACAAACACAAACGTATCAGAGTCACAGACGTAACAAACACAAACGTATCAGAGTCACACAGATGTATCAGAGTCACAGACGTAACAAACAAATGTATCAGAGTCACAGACGTAACAAACACAAACGTATCAGAGTCACACACACGTAACAAACACAAACGTATCAGAGTCACACAGACGTAACAAACACAAACGTATCAGAGTCACACACGTAACAAACACAAACGTATCAGAGTCACAGACGTAACAAACACAAATGTATCAGAGTCACACACACGTAACAAACACAAACGTATCAGAGTCACACAGACGTAACAAACACAAACGTATCAGAGTCACACAGACGTAACAAACACAAACGTATCAGAGTCACAGACGTAACAAACACAAACGTATCAGAGTCACACACACGTAACAAACACAAACGTATCAGAGTCACACAGACGTAACAAACACAAACGTATCAGAGTCACACACGTAACAAACACAAACGTATCAGAGTCACACACGTAACAAACACAAACGTATCAGAGTCACAGACGTAACAAACACAAACGTATCAGAGTCACACAGACGTAACAAACACAAACGTATCAGTCACACGGACGTAACAAACACAAACGTATCAGAGTCACACAGACGTAACAAACACAAACGTATCAGAGTCACAGACGTAACAAACACAAACGTATCAGAGTCACACACGTAACAAACACAAACGTATCAGAGTCACACACGTAACAAACACAAACGTATCAGTCACACGGACGTAACAAACACAAACGTATCAGAGTCACAGACGTAACAAACACAAATGTATCAGAGTCACACAGACGTAACAAACACAAATGTATCAGAGTCACACGGACGTAACAAACACAAACGTATCAGAGTCACAGACGTAACAAACACAAACGTATCAGAGTCACACACGTAACAAACACAAATGTATCAGAGTCACACAGACGTAACAAACACAAACGTATCAGAGTCACAGACGTAACAAACACAAACGTATCAGAGTCACACGGACGTAACAAACAAACGTATCAGAGTCACACACACGTAACAAACACAAATGTATCAGAGTCACACAGACGTAACAAACACAAACGTATCAGAGTCACAGACGTAACAAACACAAACGTATCAGAGTCACACAGACGTAACAAACACAAACGTATCAGAGTCACACAGACGTAACAAACACAAACGTATCAGAGTCACACAGACGTAACAAACACAAACGTATCAGAGTCACACAGACGTAACAAACACAAACGTATCAGAGTCACAGACGTAACAAACACAAACGTATCAGAGTCACACAGACGTAACAAACACAAATGTATCAGAGTCACAGACGTAACAAACACAAATGTATCAGAGTCACACAGACGTAACAAACACAAACGTATCAGAGTCACACACACGTAACAAACACAAATGTATCAGAGTCACACAGACGTAACAAACACAAACGTATCAGAGTCACACAGACGTAACAAACACAAACGTATCAGAGTCACAGACGTAACAAACACAAACGTATCAGAGTCACACGGACGTAACAAACACAAACGTATCAGAGTCACAGACGTAACAAACACAAATGTATCAGAGTCACAGACGTAACAAACACAAACGTATCAGTCACACGGACGTAACAAACACAAACGTATCAGAGTCACAGACGTAACAAACACAAACGTATCAGAGTCACAGACGTAACAAACACAAACGTATCAGAGTCACAGACGTAACAAACACAAACGTATCAGAGTCACACAGACGTAACAAACACAAATGTATCAGAGTCACAGACGTAACAAACACAAATGTATCAGAGTCACACAGACGTAACAAACACAAACGTATCAGAGTCACAGACGTAACAAACACAAACGTATCAGAGTCACACAGACGTAACAAACACAAACGTATCAGAGTCACACACACGTAACAAACACAAATGTATCAGAGTCACACAGACGTAACAAACACAAACGTATCAGAGTCACACAGACGTAACAAACACAAACGTATCAGAGTCACACAGACGTAACAAACACAAACGTATCAGAGTCACACACACGTAACAAACACAAATGTATCAGAGTCACACACACGTAACAAACACAAACGTATCAGAGTCACACACACGTAACAAACACAAATGTATCAGAGTCACAGACGTAACAAACACAAATGTATCAGAGTCACACAGACGTAACAAACACAAACGTATCAGAGTCACACACACGTAACAAACACAAATGTATCAGAGTCACACAGACGTAACAAACACAAACGTATCAGAGTCACACAGACGTAACAAACACAAACGTATCAGAGTCACAGACGTAACAAACACAAACGTATCAGAGTCACACGGACGTAACAAACACAAACGTATCAGAGTCACAGACGTAACAAACACAAATGTATCAGAGTCACAGACGTAACAAACACAAACGTATCAGTCACACGGACGTAACAAACACAAACGTATCAGAGTCACAGACGTGATTCCACCAATGATTCCATTGGTGGAATCACCTTTTCCTCTGCAAAGATCTTTAATAAAACTAAAGATGCGACACAACACTATTACCTGTTATAGGGAAGCACTGATACAAGTACAAGGCATTGTGTTTATAGACTGACTCGGATCGTAATGAGCCACTTTACTCATTTACATTTCCTTGATTTCCATTTTAAGACTTATAGAATTTATGCCATTTTACTTATTTTTCATTCAGTATGACGTTTATATTTCATTGCCCTGTCCATCATAGACAGAAAAGCATGTATTTTTTTATCTTTTATAATGGTTTTGAGTGTACTTATTACTACAGCCGTGTGGATATCGGTGCATCCCTATTTCTTTATATTGTGTTTACAAGAGGAAAATCAAAAGTAATAAATAAATCACAAAACGCCTGTGCTAATATAAAAATAAAGAAGCTAAACTTTCTGCAGTCGACATGAGCTCAGTCAGTGTTTAGAAAAAGTCTATAAAAGGGAGAGGTGTTTCCTGTTGTTTCCTTCCTCGGTTTGAAAAGACAGTCACAAAATGTCGCCATTCGTGTTACTACGGCGAAGAGCTTTGTTACGCAGGGCGTGGCCGGTGGGCGTGGCCGGTGGGCGTGGCCGGTGGGCGTGGCCGGTGGGCGTGGCTGGCGGAGGTCACCTGTTCTTCAGGCTGTGGCTGATGTCCTGTAGGGAGGAGTTGATCTGGCTGAAGGTCTGAGCCATGTTCCTCAGAGTGTCAAGGATCTGCTGCTGGTTCTGCAGGAGCAGCAGCATCACGTCCGGCTGCGCAGACGGGTCAGTCTGCGCAGCCGGAGGAAACGGGTCAGTCTGAACACGCGGAGGAAACGGGTCAGTCTGAACACGCTGAGGAAACGGGTCAGTCTGAACACGCTGAGGAAACGGGTCAGTCTGAACACGCGGAGGAAACGGGTCAGTCTGAACACGCGGAGGAAACGGGTCAGTCTGAACACGCTCTGAGACGTGATTCGTCTGCGAGCAGTCTGTGAAGAAGCTGCTCTGAGCGTGCTCCGTCAGGGCGCTGCTCTGAGCGTGCTCCGTCAGGGCGCTGCTCTGAGCGTGCTCCGTCAGGGCGCTGCTCTGAGCGTGCTCCGTCAGGGCGCTGCTCTGAGCGTGCTCCGTCAGGGCGCTGCTCTGAGCGTGCTCCGTCAGGGCGCTGTTCTGAGCGTGCTCCGTAGACATAGAGGTCGATGTGGAGCTGGGGTCGGAGTCTGCAACAAACAGAAGAAGTTTAGAAACTGTCCACAGCCTCCATGTTCACCGCGGAGGCTAACGCTAACCGAGGAGGCTAACGCTAACCGAGGAGGCTAACGCTAACCGAGGAGGCTAACGCTAACCGTGGAGGCTAACGCTAACCGAGGAGGCTAATGCTAACCGAGGAGGCTAACGCTAACCGATAAGGCTAATGCTAACCGTGGAGGCTAACGCTAACCGAGGACACTAATGCTAACCGAGGAGGCTAACGCTAACCGAGGACACTAATGCTAACCGAGGAGGCTAATGCTAACCGAGGACACTAATGCTAACCGAGGAGGCTAATGCTAACCGAGGAGGCTAACGCTAACCGAGGAGGCTAACGCTAACCGAGGAGGCTAACGCTAACCGAGAAGGCTAATGCTAACCGTGGAGGCTAACGCTAACCGAGGAGGCTAATGATAACCGAGGAGGCTAACGCTAACCGAGAAGGCTAACGCAAACCGAGGAGGCTAACGCTAACCGAGGACACTAATGCTAACTGAGGAGGCTAACGCTAACCGAGGAGGCTAATGCTAACCGAGGAGGCTAAGCAGATCTTTGTCAATCCTGGGATTTACTCACACATGCATAAGGATGGGTACCGCTAGTTTTTTTTCCAATATAGCTTCAAGTTATAGCTTCGCTTTGCTCCATTTGCGCTGAAGCGGCTCATTATCAGCCTCACGTTCATGTGGCCGTTTTTATTATATGTTGACGTCTGGAGAGAGAAAGTACAGACGTTTAACGGTGCCCATCCGTACACACGCCATGTATGTTCATTAACATCCACTGTCATGACCAAATACATAAATAAATACTGAATAAATAAAGTATTGAGTATCGTTTCACATTTTGCTATTCAAAAACCAAGACGTAATAGGGATTCATCATATGGTGCGACATTAGGAATCGAGGAAATGGTGTCAAATAGAAGTTATTTCAAACATGATTCAGTCGACACAGACATTTCTATGGGTGTTATAAGTGATTAGCCTCAGGTGCACTGTGCTTGTTTTAATGCAGGCTAGTAGTTACCATAGACATGCACTAGCCTAGCACCACTAAACTCTTCAAATATAAGGACTGCATGAATTAAATCAACAACACTCATTTCCTAGTTATCCAATGTCGAAAACCTGAAGTGTCCCTGGAAACCAAATAATAAACAAATCCACTTTTCTCTGAAGGCACTTTCATGATGGAGATCTTTGAATGAACCTAAACAGTTCACTTCATCCACAGAGCCTCCTCAGGGCACTGACCTATGACCTCCACTGAGATCTGTAAGAAGTAAGTGACAGTCTGTAGGTTTGCAAAGTGAGGAGAGAGAGAGTCGTCGTCCCCCCCCCCCGTACAGGCCGGTTTAAAGCTCGTCTCATTGGTCGACGTGGGAGGATAGTAGACTCTGATTAGTCGCTGAGATCCAGGAAAATAACATAATTTATTATTATTATTATTTACTTGATTTGAATATTTTATTTCGAGCTACACACTGGCACAAAAGCCAGAGAATAAATAAATAAATAACATTCTAGCTCGAACACAGAACGACCTCGTTCATATTCTTAAATAATGTGGTTGCAACAATAACAATGTTTAGTCCTTATTGTCTTACTAAACAATGAAGTGGGTAACACAACAACAACAACAACAAATGCATCAATGCATGAAGTCACATTCAGTGCATCGTTTTTGTTTCCTATATTATTATTACTTCCCAGCACATTTTATAACCTGTTTAAACATTCAGACTTTAATGAAGTGATTCTGACTGGGGCTCTGCTAGCACATGTAGCTACATGCTAGCACATGTAGTTCACATGTTGTATGTTTACGTCACGTGACTCACCGCTGAACAGCGGCTCGCTCTTCACTGTGGTCACGTGCACGATGGTGGGCGTGAGCCCCGGCTCCTGCTTCACTCCGCGGGGCCTGCGCCCCCAGGGTCCCTCACTGTCCCCCCAGGGCCCCTCCGTGCGGTCCCAGGGCCCCGCCGGGTCCTCGAGGGGACAGTCCGGCTCCAGTTTAACGGGACAGTCCCGGTCCAGAATGGCCAGGATCCGTTTGTCGGTCGGTCTGAGCTTCGCGTCATCGCCGCGCTCCGTCGCCACGCGCAGCCGCTTCCTGGCCTCGATCTTGATGTCGCTCCACTTCTTCTTGACCTCCCCCAGAGTCCTCCGGTTCCGGAAGCTGCTGGCGGAGTTCACGGCCTCCGTCACTTGTTTCCAGAGCTGCGTGCGCTGCCACAGCGGCACTTTGTCCTGAGGAGTGGCCAAAAGCTTCTTCCTCCGCGCGGACACTCCGCGCAGCAGCGCGCTCACCTCCGCCTCAGAGAAGTTCCTCTTCCTGCTCCTCAGGAGCGACTCTCCGTCTGCGCGGGCCCCGGGGCTGAGGCTGCAGGGGCCCGGGGCGGACATGGCCCTGACACCGGCCTGAGGCTCCGGGAGCGCCGGCCTTTAGCCCTGAGGCCCTTCCACTGCGGCACAGAGCGGCGTCTGCGCGCACGGAGCCGCCATCACAACACGTACACTTCCGCCGACACTTCCGGGCCCAGCACAGGTGTGAGTGCGCCACCTGCCGGTGTGAGCGCTCATCACACAGACTCACCTCAGTCAAACTAGAGCCTACATGTCTTTCTCTAAAACAATCTGCTCTGAATTCAACGAAATCAAACCTGGAACTGAAATAATGAATGAAGAGCTCGCGGCCTGGAGAGGATTCATGTATTTCCTGTTTCTGCTTCATTTGTCTGAAACAGACCCGTCTACAGGATTACAAAGTACTCACTCACCATATACTCTTTCCTTTGTGTGATTCTCAATCACTCATTTAAGCTTTTATATTTTAAATTCTCTTTTTCTCCGTGAGCTTCATCAGGTCCAGAGAATCTGCTCATTCATAAACGAGAAACATTTTCACTTCATTTCTGTCACGACTGAAGCAAAAGTCAAACACACAGTTACTCTTGTACTTTCACAGCCAGTACTCGCAGTACTCGCAGTACTCGCAGTACTCGCAGTACTCACAGTACTCACAGTACTCACAGTACTCAAGTAGCACTTTCTCCAGGTGCTTCATTACTGCTCTTTCACTGAGTGACCAGAGGAGGGCAGTACAGTTACATTTACTCAAGTACATGTAACTTTTGACAGTAGTTTTTTCAGACAGTACTTTTTACTTGTACTTGAGTAACATTAAATGAAGTATCAGAACTTGAGTAAAACTAAAGTAAATCCTTTAGTGCAAATTCATTTGGATATAAACTGTATTTTAGTTTTTTCTCCTTCAGAATAATAATATTATTAACCTGTTATGTCACTGTGATCCGTCTACACCAGGGGTGTCCAAAGTGCGGCCCGGGGGCCAAATGTGGCCCTCAGACCAATGTCTGGTGGCCCTCGGCGTTCTGCTGAATCGGTCACGTCATCAGAGACGGTCCTTTTTAGTTTAAATCTAATAATTCTACACAATCATAAACGAACGACTAACCATCGTGAGTCAGAGCTGAGGTTTGAGCATAAATAAAACTGAGGCACAATTTAAACGTCTGCGAGTCGAGGGTGAAGGGTCACAGACCTGATCTGTGACCCTTCACCCCGTGACCCTTCACCCTGTGACCCTTCAGCCCGTGGCCCTTCAGCCCGTGACCCTTCAGCCCGTGACCCTTCACCCCGTGACCCTTCAGCCCGTGACCCTTCACTCCGTGACCCTTCACCCCGTGACCCTTCACTCCGTGACCCTTCACTCCGTGACCCTTCACTCCGTGACCTTTCACTCTGTGACCCTTCACCCCGTGACCCTTCACCCCGTGACCTTTCACTCTGTGACCCTTCACCCTGTGACCCTTCACCCTGTGACCCTTCACCCCGTGACCCTTCACCCCGTGACCCTTCACTCCGTGACCCTTCACTCCGTGACCCTTCACTCCGTGACCTTTCACTCTGTGACCCTTCACCCCGTGACCCTTCACCCCGTGACCTTTCACTCTGTGACCCTTCACCCTGTGACCCTTCACCCTGTGACCCTTCACCCCGTGACCCTTCACCCCGTGACACTTCACCCTGTGACCCTTCACCCCATGACCCTTCACCCCGTGACCCTTCACCCCGTGACCTTTCACTCCGTGACCCTTCACCCCGTGACCCTTCACCCCGTAACCCTTCACCCCGTGACCCTTCACCCCGTGACCCTTCAGCCCGTGACCCTTCACTCCGTGACCCTTCACCCCGTAACCCTTCACTCCGTGACCCTTCACCCCGTGACCCTTCACCCCGTGACACTTCACCCTGTGACCCTTCACCCCATGACCCTTCACTCCGTGACCCTTCACCCCGTGACCCTTCACTCCGTGACCTTTCACTCCGTGACCCTTCACTCCGTAACCCTTCACCCCGTGACCCTTCACCCCGTGACCCTTCACCCCGTGACCCTTCACCCCGTGACCCTTCACTCCGTGACCTTTCACTCCGTGACCCTTCACCCCGTGACCCTTCACTCCGTAACCCTTCACCCCGTGACCCTTCACCCCGTGACCCTTCACTCCGTGACCCTTCACTCCGTGACCCTTCACTCCGTGACCCTTCACTCCGTGACCCTTCACCCCGTGACCCTTCACTCCGTGACCCTTCACTCCGTGACCCTTCACCCCGTGACCTTTCACTCCGTGACCCTTCACTCCGTGACCCTTCACCCCGTGACCTTTCACTCTGTGACCCTTCACCCTGTGACCCTTCACCCCGTGACACTTCACCCCGTGACCCTTCACCCCATGACCCTTCACCCCGTGACCCTTCACCCCGTGACCTTTCACTCCGTGACCCTTCACCCCGTGACCCTTCACCCCGTGACCTTTCACTCCGTGACCCTTCACCCCGTGACCCTTCACCCCGTGACCCTTCACCCCGTGACCCTTCACTCCGTAACCCTTCACTCCGTGACCCTTCAGAGCCTTCACCCCGTGACCCTTCAGCCCGTGACCCTTCACTCGCTCATTTCATTGATGATCTTAGTTCAGGACTTGCATTATGTCGTCATTTAGGATCTTTTTAATCCATTTTGTTCAGACAAAATGACACTTCACATTATTTGTTTTTATGAGATTATGTTATTCAGTTACTCTGACCACTGGTTGGCCTGTTGGTCTCACACTCAGATCTCTATAATCAGCCCTTCATCATCATCATCACTGATATTCTCACTAAATATAAAATATGAAGTGTTCATTATATATATATATAATATATATATATATATTATATATCATTATATATATATATATATATAATGATATATAATATATATATATATATTATATATATATATATATAATATATTATATATAATGAAAAACAAATCTGAGAATCTCTTCATAAACGTTGCTCTGAACAAACGGCAGTTTTTTAAACCGTCTGCCCTCTGCTCCTGCAGGTGCTAAACCAAAGCACATCGCCCCTGACAAACGCCCTGTGCTCCTGCAGGAGATCTTAGAAAAATGACTCAACAACGAAGAAGAATCCGCGTCGTTCCATTCAAGAACGTTTAAGATAAGATTTCATTTTGTTCCAGTGTAAACAAACTAAAGTAAAGTTACATTCCTCTAAAGTAACTTTCCTCTTATTGGAGTAAATGATGGAGAAACATTTAAAACAAAAACCACAGACTCGTTTCTTTCTCTCCGTCAGTTTTATTCTTTTTGACTCGTTGTGCGAGGAGGAGGCAGCCGATTGGCCGCTGGAGGCCAGGGGGCGGGCCTTATGAGATGGCGACGGTGGAGGTGGACGAGGAGGATGAAGAAACAACATGGCCGTCCACCACCTCCTCCACGACGGTGATGACGCGAGTCTTGGTGCTGCTGGTGCTGCTGCTGTGGACCAATCAGAGCGCAGGATCAGAACATGTGACGAGTTTCTCAAAGTCTTAATGAAAAGCTTCTGCACTGGAGAGTTTACAGCCTTTAGGCCAGGGTAACGCCTGATTTGAAAGCTAAGACCTGCAAAACTCATCTAAGCCTCTTCCTACATTTTTAAATTTGGTTAAAAGTATTTTATTTACGATGAACTGGTTTAGTCCCAGTTTATTTCCTGTTTTGACCTGGTTTACTTCCTGTTTAGACCTGGTTTACTTCCTGTTTAGACCTGGTTTATTTCCTGTTTAGAACTGGTTTACTTCCTGTTTAGACCTGGTTTATTTCCTGTTTAGAACTGGTTTACTTCCTGTTTAGACCTGGTTTACTTCCTGTTTAGACCTGGTTTATTTCCTGTTTAGAACTGGTTTACTTCCTGTTTAGACCTGGTTTACTTCCTGTTTTGACCTGGTTTACTTCCTGTTTTGACCTGGTTTACTTCCTGTTTTACCTGGTTTACTTCCTGTTTTGACCTGGTTTACTTCCTGTTTTGACCTGGTTTACTTCCTGTTTTGACCTGGTTTACTTCCTGTTTTACCTGTTTTACTTCCTGTTTTGACCTGGTTTACTTCCTGTTTTACCTGTTTTACTTCCTGTTTTGACCTGGTTTACTTCCTGTTTTTAACCTGGTTTACTTCCTGTTTTTGACCTGGTTTACTTCCTGTTTTTGACCCGGTTTACTTCCTGTTTTTGACCCGGTTTACTTCCTGTTTTTGACCCGGTTTACTTCCTGTTTTTGACCTGGTTTACTTCCTGTTTTACCTGGTTTACTTCCTGTTTTGACCTGGTTTACTTCCTGTTTTTGACCTGGTTTACTTCCTGTTTTTGAACTGGTTTACTTCCTGTTTTTGACCTGGTTTACTTCCTGGTT